>JBDJHY010283085.1:0-10175 GCA_039654485.1 Withania somnifera
TTAATTCCCGAATAAATAGAAACTAGGTGGAATTCAACTTATTTATTTTAAAATTTTGCTACAAATATAGGAAGCCCATTAGTTCTACTTTTAACCAACTTTGCCAATCACCTGAGCATATGTTATAAAATTAGGATTTGAACCTAATTAGAGAAGCAGAGGTACTTTTAAAAACTTTTTATAATGCTACTAACGTATATTTGTCTCAATGTTATCCCATTTTTTGTTCTATTCTGCCGTATGTGCTGAAATATCTCTATTTCTAACTAAATATAAAAATAAATGTGGTTTCAAATATGCTATTGGCGCAATATTTAAAAATTTATCAAAATATTTTCTTTCTATTTACTTAATTGGTGTTGTATTAAATCTTTATTTAAAACAGGCAACAATGTTGAAATTATGTAGAATGATCTACACAAGTTTAGAAATTAAACATGACGAAGAACCTCAATTGTTTGAGGCTATGGTTGACGCGAATCAACACTTGAAATATTTATATGGATACTATACTCTATAGTTGATAATGTCACATTAGCTAATCTGATAAGCCTTCTAATTTATAAAGTCATCATCATCTTCCAAAAGGTCGGTACATGCAATGCCTAATTTTACTAACACCAGATTTTATAATATACTGGCTAGCTCATGAAGAAGAATCGGGAATGAACTAAATGCTTATTTGTTGCAGACCCCCCAAAAAAAATTAGCATAAAAGTTAACCCGTTGGACTCTTTTTACCTTTTTTATTAATTAGTAGAAAGCTGGGTATTTAAATTATACCAGATGTTGCTCTATCTAGGCACAACCAGATTAGCAAAGTAGCAGTGGGGTTGGCCCACTACTAATAATATTTTCATTAACCATCCACTAAATTAATCGTTTAAAAGTGTCTCATAATTGTACAACCTTAGTTAAACAAATAGTCTAATATACGCATTTAGAGTTTACATGGAAGAGTCGTTTAAGAATAACTATCTATCTTAGTTTTCAAAACAACCTAACGGGGTTGTTATATTAACTAATCTTGAAGCTATTTGTATATAACAGAATCAACCTTAAAACTAAATCTAAAAATGAATACATATAAAAGCTAACTAACACTAAGACCAAATGTATGTAGTATATATCTAAATACAATATGCAGTCAATTATAAATACAAATATAATATGCAGTCATCTATTAATACAAATACAAAAATAGTTATTTAAAATATAAGTGCATCAATGAAAATAAAATTGTATAAAATATGTCATTATATTCGGATAATTTCATTTATATCAATAAATAAAAATAATAAACGATTATGGTATTTTTATCATTATCCATGGCTTGAATTCGACGTAGCCATATTTTTGATAATATAAAAAAAAACGTATAAATAAAACATATAAAAAATAAGAAAGAATAAAAAAATAAAAAAATAACTATTGATATCGAAAGAAAAAAAGAGAAACAGAAACGGAAAAAAAAGACGAAAATACTCAAATGAAAAAAGAGAAAATAATAAAAAGGAAAAAAAGAGAAAAAGAAAGAGAATAGAAGACAAAAAGGGAAAAAAGGAGAATAAATAGAAACAAAAGAAGAAATAAATAAAAGAGATAGAAAAAAGTAAACAAAAAGAAAATAAAATAGAAAAAAGAAAGAAATAAAAAAAAGAGAAAGAAAAAAATAAGGGGGATAATGACTTGGTATTATTTGAAATTATTTATTAGTATTGTTATTTAATGTAATTATGATCTTAACCTGACTATGTTCTGTAACTTTTTCAATTTATTTATAATTAATTACATTGGGCCGGTGCACATGGACTTTAAATTATCTTAGTTTTATTATATAAAAACATGAAAGAGTTGGACGACTAAAGGGATAATGATCATTTCTAAAAAAAATTATGCATTGCTTATACTTCAAGCTTCAAAGCATGGCCATAAATTTTTAATGACCATAACCCTAAGGTTTTTTTTTTCTGAATGTCAATCATGTCCTAAGTGATGTTATATTTCAATGGTTCCACCACTCTCCTGGGGGCGACAAAAGAAGCTCTTTTGAAGACTTAATTTAACGAAGAGACACAAGTTCTAAAAATTAGGAAAAGAGACACTTCGAGGACCCACTTATTTAAACTTTTTTATCCAATAAAATTAACACACAAGTCTTAATAATATAGTTTAGTCCCATCTTCCTTTCAGCCTATAAATTTTATAAAATATATTTTAATCCACCCACCAATATATAAAATATTTTTTATTGAAGAAAACGCTAAAATCTTCCTCCCCCATCTCACAAAAGGTCCCTTTTTCCCCTCCATTTTAACCGCTTAGGCTGCTTTCTGTTTTGTCGGTGGCGATCCATCAAAAAAATCAATGCACTATTGTCATCCTCCACAAGCTTATAGAAAGTACAATCTATTTCTATTTTGTTCTCCTTCATTGTTTCCCATAAGTTTTGAAATCAATCTCACACTTTCAAAAATGTTTCTTGCTTTGTTGGACATATTTCGACATTTTAGGTGTAGCTTAAAGTCAGGACTACATTTTATTAGGCCGGTGGATGTTTAAAAAGCCATTTATTATCTGACGGCTATTATATGGAGATCTTGCCATTCATCGACTTGCAGAGTCTAGATTCGACCACAACTAAAGTCTAGGCACAATTTATTTTCAATTTATAATGAATATTTGCTAAAATCGTTATTGTTGGTTGTGATTTCTTTGGTGAGTGGGAAGAGACTCCCACTCATTAGAACTGGAAAAGTGCTAATAAGCAAATAGTTACCGTTGCATTGAAGTACAACGGTTCATATGACGACATGATTGAGAATGTAATGGAGAGCGAAAAATTGAGTTGCGATCAAAGCGACTTGAAAATAAGTTATTTGATGAACGGTAGGGGAAAAGTACATCCAACCTTCATTAAGAATGTTAGGAAGATTGGACTGTACTTGATGTTTCTTCGGATGTTTCTCGGCTAATTTTGAGAGTGAACTTTGTCAATAAGGATGAGGAGACGCCTCGACATCAACCCCCTCCCCCCAACCACCACCACCACTAGAAGAACCACTGGATGTCCCTCCAGTCAGTTTTATTTTGATGGAACGTGAGGGCATGATGATGATGAAATGGACATCGAAGAAGAGGTTTTTGGCACCGCCCCAATTATCAAAGGGTCATAAACCAACCACTCATTTTCATATGAAATCGGTTTTCGCCTTAAACAGATATTCCAAGACAAGAAAATATTGAAGTTGTTATTGAAGCAAGCTTCCCTTAAGAATTAATTTAAGTTTTTCAGCCAAGACATGCAAAAAGTTCTACAAGGTGAAGTGCAAATCTCCCTGTTGTGGTTGGATGTTACAGGCCAAAAAGTATGACACCTCCAGAAGATTTGAAATCTACAAATATGTTGGTGAGCACACTTGTGTTGTGGAACATATCACGGGTATCCATAAGAATGCCACCATCGATATCAAAGCTCCACTTTGCCTTAGAGAATTTATTGACAATAAGGTCCATCCCTAATAGATATCCATAGTATCACGTTTAGGAGCTATAGTGCACTCTAAGCTACTAGAAGTGTTGGTATGAAGGTCTCCTAGCCAAGAACATGGTTAGAGGGACCCCCGAGCACAATTGTTCTTGCTTGTCTGCTTTTTCCTTCATGTTTAATAACTTGAATTCCGGTTCCATAAACACTCTCGCCTTCGATAAGGATGAGAATAAGGGTATGCATAAGCTCAAGTACTACTTCATGGACTTTAGGGTTTCCATCTAAGGATATGCCAACATGAGGGAGGTTTTTGTCATTGATGAGACTCATCTATACGACAAGTACTAAGGCGTGATGCTGAATGCTGTCGCAGAAGACACTAAGACCCACCTTTATCCAATTTTTTTTCCATGTTAGACAAGGAGAACGATGGTTCTTGGAGATTCTTCTTTGAGAAACTGAAGACAATTGTGCCTAATAAACAAGATTTGTGCATCATCTTTGATAGGAACAAGAGCACATCCAACTTTTTTGCCAGTGCCTATGCACATGCGCATCATGAATTCTGTATGAGACATTTTGGTGATAGTCTCAGAAAAAAATTTCAGGTTGGAGATAAGCTTTATTTTTACTACAACGTGCCAAAGGCATATAGCTTCAGTGAGTGTAGCAATCACTCTCAAGAGTTCAAAAGCTATTGTCCTGATGCGGCTGCCTTCGTCAAGGATGAACTTGGGTTTGAAAAGTGGAGCAGGGCATACCTTCTAGGCAATAGATTCAGTTTCATGACCACCAACATTTCTGAGACTTAATTCCATGTTGGTGGATGAAAGAAAGTACCCTGTGGCTCCAATATTCAATTCCATAGCTAGGAGATCTGTTGAAAAATTCAAAGAGAGACACGTAATGATAAGCAAGTCAAACACCTTATTCGTGCCCTCTACTGAAAAAAATCATCAGGGACAACAGGACAGAGGGTGATGCTTTATATGCGAACAACATAAATGGAAGAACCACCGAGTTCATGGCGATTGGCAGCGGCATTACTGCAAAAGTCGATCTCAAGGAAAGGTTATATTCTTGTCGACGTTATGACTTGGTGAAAATATCATACTGCCATGCAATTGAAGTTCGCAATGGATATGGTTTAAGCATATATGAGTACTCATCGTCTGTCTACTCAACTGAGTTATACCACCTTGCATACTCTAAGACTATTTATGTAGTCCCTCTAAAGTCAGAGTACAGTGTTCCGTAAGAGTATTTGTACATGAAGGTGTTGCCCCCAGATTACGATCCTAAATTTAGAAGAAAGAGGGTGTGTTGCATTAAGGGCATCTTCAATTCTTCCAAACCCCAAAAGAGGAACAAGTGTTCCTTGTGCAAGAGACCAGTGATGTGACAGCATTTTATGTCACATATCTCACTTAAAACTACGAAAAGATGGATGTTCTTGAGTAATTTTTGTATGATTTGATGTGTTTTCTGTGTATTTGCAAGGTAAAATTTAAGTCAGGATCCCCAGAGCAAATTCAGGAAAAAATGGAGTTTGGAAAACACATTGGAAGTTTCGTCCAACCTTCGACGGCTCGCCCAATTTGTGTTGTCCAGGAGAAAATCAACTGTTTAAGGAAGGCTTTCATTATCTAAAACTGGATGGTTTGTCTAACCTTGGACAAACCATCCAAAGTTGCAGTCTAATCTAAAGGTCAAGAAGAGACGAAGGATTGGACAAACTGTCCAACCTTGGACGACTCGTCCAACTGAGTTCCGTCTAAGTAGAAATCAACTGGATAAGGGATGTAGCAGATGGAAGAATAGACGAATCGTCTAATGAGCTACCCAAAACTGAATGACAATTAGTTCCAAGTTTCGAATATTAAACTTATACCAATGCACTATAAATATCTGTATTAGGTTATTTTATGGACAACTTTTTCATAACACAGTTTTCATAAAAATATTTCATATTATTGTGTGTATTATTCTCTTTTCTACAAAAACACAAATGTGAAAGTTTTGTAATCATTGATTATAATCCACAATCAGTGATACAGCTTATGATATAGACCGTTAATTCGACGACGAAAAAGAATGAAAATGAAAATGGGGATCGAAAGATTTGAAATTCAATATGAAATCATATTGTAATAGATTTCCAAATCAATCGACACTAGAAATCCAATTGATTCACCAATAAATGGAAGATTCAAATGATCGATTAAGCAAAATTCTCTACAAGCAATCAATGATTAACCCACCTTAATCTACTCAACTACAATTATGTGAACACTAATGGAAATTCTGAATTGACTAATTAGAATCTAAGGTAACTATTCACTCAAATGTGAAGAACTAAAGTATGAAGTTTTTGTTCATCCAAAATAATCTTCCCAACATTTGAAGACCATCTATATAGGGGCCTATGTTTCAGTTATTACACTTAGGCCTAAAGTCACCTAAGGTGATATATAAGTTCTCAAACTTTGGGTTTCATCATATTAGGTCCCCAAAATCTTCCAAAACCTCCAAATGCTATGGATAAAGTCACATGGAGCCTCCAAATGCTATAGATGATGCCACATGGCTCTTCAATAACTAACCATGCATCCTTATGCTTTAACAATTATTGAATTTGTTGGAGGTCCAGGGTTTGCCTCCTTGTGAGAGGTTTTGAAGGCATGATGGTTTCCCCGGATTCATCATCCTCCCCTTCTTGTAAAGGATTTATCCTCGAATCCAAAGTACTTATCAAAACCAAGAGGAAATACAATGTCACGTCTCAATTTTCATAAAGGCGGAAAGGCACCCGTTGCCGAAGAAGCTTGGGAGAACCAACTATAATCATGTACCTATCATGCACTTATATGAACATTTAAAGGTGCTGTAATGATTGATATTAGGCTTCCTTGAAAAGAAACTATATTTTTCAAACCAAAAGCAAATATGCATGACTTGTCTGTTAGCGCACAATGCCTAAAACATGAGACATAACCACACTTTACTTTACATAGTCCAAAAAGCCTCTAAATAATACATAATACTTGGTTAAGGTTGGTACAAGCCCCCCTTACTCTTAACTATTATACAATACCAAAACATATTACATAGACTCGAAAAGCCCTAAATCAACCTAGAGCTCAACAATAGTTGCTAAGTCTTGTGTTTTTACTGGGAAGGTCTACAAGATCATGTGCCTACAATATGAAATGCAGGTCAGCCGTAAGGGACGTCAGTACTAAAGAATATACTGAATATGCAAGGCATAAGATAAACACATGTAGAATAATAAGAGCCTAAATAGAATAAAGTACAAATTTAGATACAAGGATAAAGACCACCTTTACTTATACTTGTGGAGTCATGTATATTACATTTCTTTCTTTACTTTGCCTTTCTTTACTTTATAATCTTTGTATAACATGTATTGTGAATGACCAGCTGATTAGTGGTAAAATAGGATGACCCGTGAAGGCATTTAGCCTTTAGGATATAGTCCTTATAAATACACATTCGAGGTCGACCCATGCTAGGGTTTCCTTTCACCCCTGGGATACCACTCATAATGTTGGGATAGACCTATGTTAGGTGTTCCTTCCACCCTTGGGATACCACCCAAAAATAAACAAATTTGCTTTACTTTACCTATTTATTCTTTGAGATTGTTATTTTGGTGGTCATGGCATTATTGAGATTTGGCACTACAGATCTAACAAGTGACACATGAACAATCATTTAATGCAGTAACAATAATGTAGGAAGTATCTTACACAATAAATGAAATTCTTAGGAGCTGAAATAATACCTGGACCTTATTTAGCTAAAGGGAGGACTCGTGAAACTTGGTATTCAAAGTAGATGTATAGACTCAAAAATAAGCACGTATTGAGCTATCTAAATACATTAAGGAGTGGAAAAAAGGTTAGCATCTATATTGGAGTTTGTGGGCTTCTATTAGGTGTCACTTGCAAGGAAGAGTAACTAAAGAGCTTACTCTATAACCAAAACCAGATTTCATGCCAAAGAATAGGAAATTGAAATAACCTTACTTACCTTGTTGTACGACTCTGCTACTATCCCAAATTAACTTTTTTTCCTTTTTAGATTATTAATCTACAATAAAGTAAGTGGTAAAACTAGTATTAGTAGCCAAGCAACAAGTTTGGGCTATCAAAATCACCCAAAATAATAACCGGACTGTAGGGATGTGATTCATCATACCAAGGGTGTTCTTTCAACCCCTTATTCCCCCATTAATTTTGTACACCATACAGATTCTTCGGAACCATTTGGTCCCATAACTCACCAAAATAGTATATAAGGTGAAATAGGTAGCAAGTTCACACAACATTGAGTTAAGTGATGCATTGTTACTCTCCCCTTTTACATATTATTACCAGCCAAGCTTCCCCATTGCACACACATAAGAAAGACCCTAAAACAGTCCAAAATGTCCTTCATCATAGAAACATGATATTGAAATCATAATCGTATGATGTCCTAAGAAAACACATATAAAATTCTCCTTTCAAACTTATATATAAACGGAAAAAAAAAACAGCCAGCAACCATACCTTAATTTCTGAAATTAAACTCCACTCTTGCACTCCTTTCAAAAGCTTGAATTACCCTTCGAAGTTAACCAAAAAAAGGGAATAAGTTACTTTTAGTAATCAAAATATATGGGAGTATCCACCATGAAGGAAAATCAATCTATAAATTTCAGCCTAACCAACATAATCTCCTAACTAGTAATGGAGGAATAAAGCTAGAACCACAAGTAACTTAACTGGAGAAACTTGAGGCTGCTTCTTTAGTCTTTTAAAGACAGAAAGAGAGAGAAATCCTATAGAAATTCGATTTTTATCTAGTCTTAAAAGTGAAGGAAATGGACAGTAACTTAGGGTTATAAAGGCTCTATTATGCTGATTTTTTTGGTGCATTTAGGACCACAAATTGGTCAACTTAGTCCAAGTAGGTGATGCACCTACTTAAGAAAACCTAAGCTGCTCATAAAGTTCAAAGTAGGTGATGCACCTACTTACTTATTTAAGCCTACAATAGGCCTTTAGCTATTGGGCTTTTGGGGCAGAATTTGGGTATTGGGCTACCCACTCCTCTTCCAATTTTATGTCACTTAGTTTGGGCCTCAAGCAAGCATAATAACATGGTCTTAAATCTGGTCCATTACACACCCTCTTTGCCTATTTCAATTAAGCAAGTAGGTGACTCACCTGCTTGCTCCATTAAACAAAGAAAGCACCTCAAATTTTTATTCTGTTTTTATGTCGTGCTTTCCTTAATTTACTTAAAACGTATATACACTTGACCACCCTAACTTTATACTCAAATACTAACCTCCAATATCAAGTTTAGATACTTTTAAATCAAGGTGAACATGATCGTGTCGAACTAGATATACGGAAAGTCTTCTCAACCCACTTTACCATTTCATAGGAAATTAAGTTATCTATACCATAAGGACACATATGATATCATATAGGTATGACTAGTATATGCTGAATACGGGGTGTTACATCCTCCACCCTTAAGAACATTCGTCCTCAAATGTTAGTATAGTTAGCTAGCTGAATACCCGTTTGGACTTCCTAGCTTCCTCTGCCTCCCATGTAACTTCCTCTACTTGTTGGTTCCTCCAAAGCACCTTTATTGAAGCCGCTTCTTATTCCTTAGCTTCTTAACTTGTTGGTCTAGAATAGAAATGGGTACTTTCTCCTAACTGAGCTCTTTTGTAACTTGTACATCTTCAATAGGCGTAATACAGGACGGGTCACATATGCACCTACGAAGCATTGAGACATGAAATACCGGATGAACTATTGAAAGCTCTTGGGGTAGTTCTAATTTGTATGCCACCTTGCCTTACCTTCTAATAATCTTATATGGCCCTATGAAGCATGGGCTCAGTTTTCCTTTCTTACCAAATCTCGTTACCCCTTTTATTGGTGACACCTTCAAGAATACCCAATCTCCTATAAAAATTCTAACCCCCTTCTTCTAACATCTGCTTATGACACCCCTTTTTATTTTATCACCTTAACTTTTTCCATAACTTGTTGCACAAGATCTGGCCCAGGTAAGGCAGTTTCACCCACTTCAAACCATCTAATTGCTGACCTATACTTTATTTTGAATAACACTTCATATGGTGCCATTCTGATACTCGAATGATAGCTATTATTGTAGGCAAACTCAATAAGGGGCAAATGATCTTCCCAACTACCCTTAGATTCCAATACATAAGCTCGCAACATATCTTTAAGTGTTTGAATTGTACGCTCTGCTTGGCCATCTGTTTGAGGGTGAAAGTTTGTACTTAAATTCACTTATGTCCCCAAACTCCCTTGAAATGACTTCCAAAATTTTGCAGTGAATTTAACCCCTCTATTAGATATAATAGAGATTACAACCCCATGTAGTCGAACTATTTCCTTAATATACAACCTTGCATACTCTTCAGCTGTATAATTAGTTTTAACGGGAAAGAAATATGTTGACTTTGTGAGTCTATCAACTATTACCCATATGGAGTCAAACCAATGAAATGAATGAGGCAAGCCAGTAATAAAGTTTATATTAATCATGTCCCACTTCCAAGTTAGAATCTCTATAGGATGTATATAACCTCCTGGTTATTTATGCTCTACTTTAACTTCAGTTTGGA
>JBDJHY010283106.1:0-19658 GCA_039654485.1 Withania somnifera
AATGATGGAATACTTTATGAAAGGTCTTTCTTACAAGACCTTCTAAGGTGTGTAGGGCCAAACCAGGCCAACTATATACTACGAGAGGTCTATGAGGGGTCGTGTGGCTACCACTAAAGGCAAGGGGCCTTACAAAAAAGATAATGAGATGGGGCTACTATTGGCCTTCCCTGGTAGATGAAGCACAGGACTTCGTCTAGAAGTGAAAACTCCACGCCCCAATCATCATGCAGCTGCAGATGGATTTGATCACAGTACAAGGTGCCTGACCTTTCTCCCATTGGGGAATTGACATCGTCGGGCGATTCCTTGAAGCCCCTGGAATGGTGAAATTCCTAATAGTAGCCATAGACTACTTTACCAAATGGGTAGAGGCAGAACCCTTAGCCACAATTACTGGGAAAAATATCCTAAATTTTGTATGGAGGAACATAAAATGTCGCTTCGGAGTACCCAGCAAAATCATCTCGTACAACAAAAAACAGTTCGCAGATGATCCCTTCAAATTATGGTATGTAGAGATGGATATCAAGCAACACTTCACCTCCGTTGCTCATCCTCAAGCAAACGGTCAAGTCAAAGTGACGAACAGGACCCTGCTATAAGGTTTGAAAAGAAGACTAGATAGAGCCAAGGGAGATTGGGTAGAAAACATACCAAACGTCCTATGGGCATACATGACTACACCAAGAACTTCAAATGGAGAAACTCCTTTTAGCCTGACGTATGGAACTGAAGCAGTAATCCTAGCTAAAATTGAGGTACCAAGCCCCAGAACTCTGCATTACGTTGAAGTCTCCAACGAAGAGAAATTTAGGCTGAACCTCGACCTACTTGAGGAAAAGAGGGAAAACACAACCATTTTAGAGGCGAAGTACAAATAGTCCTTGGCCAAGTATTACAACGACAAGGTAAAGAATACCCAATGCAACACAGTCCAGTATGTCCTCCGATGCAACGAGGCCAACCGAGATGAGAAGATGGGGAAGTTAGAGGCGAATTGAGAAGGTCCATATAGAGTGATAAAATCCTTTGGAGCAGGAAGCTACAAACTAGCGAGACTAGATGGACCGAGGTATCCAAGACATGTCATATAAGTAATTTATGAAGGTTTATCAGTAAAGTCTTGTTAAGTTATGTCTTTGTTTATGCGCCTATCTTAATAAACATTTTGTCACACTTTATAATTAATTTTTCTTGTGTATACTTATACGAATTTGTTTCTTCTATTAAATCGAGCTAATTAAAATAAGAGCTCGATTCGGGTAAAATACATCGTATTTATTAAATCGACCACATCAAAGTGAGAGCTTGGTTTGGCCAAAATGCTTCGCATTCATTAAATTGACCTTATCAAAGCGAGAGCTCGGTTTGGCTAAAATGTGCCGCATTCAATAAATCAACCTCATCAATGCAAGAGCTCAGTTCGGCCAAAATGCATTGCATTTAATAAATCAACCTCGTCAAAACAAGAGCTCGGTTCGGCTAAAACATGTTGCATTTATTAAATCGACCTCGTCAAAGTGAGAGCTCGGTTCAGCCAAAACTCACTGCATTCATTAAATTGACCTCATCAAAGCAAGAGCTCGGTTCGGCCAAAATGCACCGCATTTAATAAATTGACCTCGTCAAAGCGAGAGCTCGGTTAGTCTAAAATGGGACGCATTTAATAAATCGACCTCGATGAAGCAAGAGCTTATTTGGACAAAATACGCCGCATTCAATAAATCGACCTCATCAAAGCGAGAGCTCGGTTCGACCAAAACGCACTGCATTTAATAAATCGACCTTGTCAAAGTGAGAGCTCAGTTCGGCCAAAATGTGCCGCTTCTATTAAATCAACCTCGTCAAAGAAAGAGCTCGGTTCAGCCAAAATGTGCCCCTTTTATTAAATTGACCTGGTCAAAACGACAGCTCGGTTTGGCCCAAAGTGACGCTACAATTAAGCGACCTCTTCAAAATGAGAGCTCGTCTTGGCTAACGGACTCAAAAGGGCTAACCAAAATATGAATTAAATTATTGTGTGTCCTCATCCTAAGTACAGGAATGCCGAGGAGCAACAGGAAAATGATGAGCTATACCTTCAACAGGGCAAGAAAAAAAAATAGCCCGAATCCCAGGTATTTGACTTTTATTTTAGAACTCCTCAGATATATGGTGACATTGTCAAATATTACAAGTGTTGAACATAAAACCTATCATATTCAAGAGTCGAGGAACACAGGTAAGAAACAACAAAGAAAGAACAAAGAAATTTTATTCACACAGGTGAAATATACAACACCACAGATAGGAGAAAAATCTATACAAAATTATTTACATAAGTCAACTATCCTAACAACTTCGCCGAGATGCGGCCCTACCTCGGCATCCTCCTCGCGTGGGAACCCTAGGGGAATATGTCACCTGGCTTATACTAGCCCGCATATCCCTCTGAAAATACTGAGGTCTCTTCTTTACGTCTTCATACATGGTCAGGACGCTATCCAAAATGGCCTAATTTCACCAGAAGGTGGATGACGTTACTCCCTACTTAGAAGCTAGGCTGGCTAGCATAACATTCAGCTCGATAACTCGCTCCTCCACCTCGTCCAAGGATAGGTGCCCACCTTTCTAGAATACGACCCTCTCATACTCCCGAACCTATTCACAATGCTAATGGTGATCCCCAAAGGTTCAACGAATGAAGCTATGATCGTACCCGGATAGAGATGGTGGTCTCGGAGGCTATTCAGCTCAGACTCACGGTGGAAAAAGTCCAGATGACGCTCAGTTACCTAAACCTGAAGCTCGGACACCTAGGCTTCAAGTTCGGGCACCCGGGCTTTCAGTTCATTCTTTCGGCCTCTAAAAGGATACCGACCTCTCGGTATTGGCCGCAAGAGTCCATATATCACCTTGGAGGACAGCCACCCTTCGCTCTAATGCCTTATTTTCTCCCTGGAGGTAGTCCTTCTCATCCCTACACTCTCTCATCATTTGAACCAAGCCCCCGAACTCGGCATTCTGAAAGAGACGAGTCCGAAAGTACTGGATGAACTCGTTCTTGAGCCACAACTCCCTATCCCTCATCTGGAGAAGTCATTTAAGGGAAAAATTCTCCTTCTCGATTTGAGAAAGGGTGAAAAGAATGAGTCTCTGACAAGGCATAAGAAGCGTATAATTAGAAAGAGTCGAAAAATAGCAAAGTTTTTCTTTTTCATTAATAAAGGCTTGCAAGCCTAGAAAAATTACAAACTTGGAAAAACATAAAAAAGTACAAAATCCTTGAGGGCTATACATTGTCTTCATTATGGGGAACAACGGAGATCGGCTCTATCTCTATAGCCAGGCAGAGTGGCAGCAACGACTTTGGTAGGGGCGGTGACGGCCTCAGAAGCATCTTTGGTAGAGGGCTCGATGATCGGGCTCGAAACTCCAATTACAGTAGTAGCCGAGCTTTTTGAAGACCAGCAGTGGCAGGTATGGTCCCCTCAACAGCTAGGAACTCCGCTATGTCTGGGTCCGTATCACCCTCACAAGCCCTTAACTCCTCTACGATCAGAGGAAAAGGACACCGGTAAATATACCGATTCAGCAACATCTCTAGATAGCAGAGAATAGCTTGGAACATATCCCCCGTTGCTCTAGACTCAGCATCAGTGTCATAACTAAAACGGGCATTCTGGACTAAGACTTCTGGATAGGCCTGAGCAATGTCATTCAACGCCACCAACCTGGTTGCAGCAACCAGTGACTCACTTATCACGGAGACATACTCTGTGAAAGCAGAAGTCTTGGTCAGCTTCTTAAAAAGGACCTCGGCAAACTCCCCCTGCCGGTTCACATAAGTCTCCCTCAAGTCGTGCAGCTCAGACTTGGTAACTCGCTGCCTTTCTTCAGCTCCTCGCCGCCCTTCTTCAGCCCCCCCTGCCTTTCTTCGGCCACTTGGGCCCTCTCCTCAGCATCCTTCATTCTTAGCTCGACTTCTCTTAGCTGCTCTCTCCCCTTGTCTTCAGTAGCCTTCAGAAGGGCTTCTAAATCTTCCAGCCGCACCCTCTCTCGACGGGATTCCTCTGTGATGCCATCCATAGGGCAGATGTCGCCTTAAAAAAAACCCTGCAAATAAAAAGAGGTCAATTGAGAACAAAAGGTAAAAGTACATAAAATCGACCAAAAGGTAGAGGGAACTTCACCTCGCTGAGGTCAACCAGGAGATCCCCGCACTAGGAACCATTTGAGATAACCTCGACCTCTTAGGCCGGGGTACACCGGAATTAAACTAGTTCCCCGACTCTCCCTAGACTGCTCTACAAGATCAATGAGCCGAGGCGAACGAGCCAATAGAGGCTCAACGGTCATCCTCACATGCTCGACACCCGGGCTTAAGCCAGCAGAGGTGCCAGCACTCACCTTCGGTGGGATGACAAGGGGTATACGTACCACTGCATCACAAAAAAAGCAGGTCAACTCGGTAAGTCATTAAAAGACACAATGCAAAGACAAACTTCTAAGCTAGCTGAGTCCCCATCCGATGAGACCTCCTCATATGACACCATCTCGCTGTCGGGGTTAAGACCACTGATGTAAGCTCGTGCCAGGTCAACATATGTGAAACGGCAGTGGCGAGAAGGAACCTGGTCAATGAGGGCAAGAGCTAGAGGAGGGATTCTATGAGGTGCCACATTCCTAATCTTGCCAAAATTCCAACTCAACATCAATGGACACCCCCCAACCTAAAAAAGAACCCTTCCAATTAGACACTTTGGAAGAAAGAAGAACCGTAAAGCTACGATGGGCACTAAAAAAATATAACCCCCTGTAGGTCCTCAAATTTTTTACAATAAAAAAATGTTTGAACAGGTCCAGAGATGAGACCACCCCAACCTCGCAGTAAACCAAGGCAAAGCCCACCACAGTGCAAACCGCATTGGGGGTTAATTGGCCAAGGTTGATACTAAATGATTCCAGTATACTAAGAAGTAGATGAAATATAGGAAACCTCAACCCAACCAATATATGTTCAGTATTCAACGTACAAAACCCTAAAGGGGGGAGACAAGCCTTATCGCCAGTAGAGGGAATGACAAATTCAAAATTAGAAGGAAATCTATATTTCCTAAGGAAGGGTAGCAAGTGCCTAGCGAAAAGCCCACTGGGTATCCTCGCAACCTCCAAATCTAAGATCCTAGAACTCAAAGGGGAAGCAGTCAAAGACTGTACTAGAGGTGAGTCACTACCCACCGGGTAAATCCTAACCTCATGCCTAACGGGGGAAGTGAGGATGACAAGGAGGAAGGGGAAGAAAATGGAGTGGAGGATGGAGTAGAGGAAGAAGACATACTTACTGATTATATGCAAAAGGATGCTAAGAATTATGAAAAACCCTAAGGAAAAGAGCGATATGAACACAAACCAAAAAAGATTAATAGGAAGGAATCGACATATATATATATATATAGGTAGGAAAACCTAAAGGTCAAGTAATGATGGCAATCTGTGGGAAATAGGTGAACGTACAGCAGTAAAAGATGCATGTTCACCTGACAAGAAGGACATGAAATGACAAGTCCCTTACAAAGATTATGACGTGTGGCCAAGATGGCAAGGGGATCATGACACGTAGAAGGGAAAAAGGGGAAATAAAGCTGAAATTCCTGCTCTTCCCTTTGTTTTTGAAAAGGGGAATGATGATAGAGCCCAAGTTCTCAGCCACTTCGGCTCGAGCCAGGTCAGCCGCAAAGAAGGCCTCGAACAAGTCGCCTCGGCCACAAGCCAGGTTGACTAAAAGGCGACTTCAAATCAACTACTCCGGGCCCTCCATGAACGCGAACTCTTACCCCGGCAACGAGCACCCCAGGGGAGAAGATCCCGGGGGAATAATAATTATTAATTATTCATGGTAATTAATAATTATCGCTAATTATCGGTAATAGCCCACCTATAGGGGAGTTCTGACCCATTAAGGTTTTTCACTAAAGAGCTATTGAGGGTATTTCGCCCCTTAACATGGCCATGACCGTTCAAGGGAAGTGTGTGTAACCACTACGGCAACTCCTCCACTTACAGCATCCACTAAGGCGGCTGTTACAGAAAACTGTTATAAATACCATGACTGAAGAAAGGCAAGGTATGCTCACAAAACTACTTACAAAATATTTTTGGAATTCTCTCAGTGCTAATACTAACTTAAGCATCAGAGAACTACCCCGGGGACTACCCTGGGCCTTGTTTTGCAGGCTACTTCTCACTCTGCCATTTCATCACTACCATCAGGCAGATCACTTTAATTACTTTATTGGTGATTTTTTCGAACTCATCAATATAGTAGTTTAATACGCAGTGATAGTCAGAAGTTGAGTAATTAATTGGTTAAAATTTAATAACAAAAAAAAAAGACTCCAAGGCATAAAAGGAGTGCTTCAGTGTTTTTTTAATAGTAATTTCTCTTAAAAGATATTACCGATATTTTCCACTTTTCTCTTACAATATAGTTTAATACTTTTTTCTTATCCTATATTTTAGAATTCCCACTTATCAATATTAATTCTTCATGTATTTTTCTCATTCTATATACTTTAGGACTTCTTGATTCTTAAAGATTATAATTGATATTATAAATATTTAATAATCATTTGAGAAACTACACATGCAAAATATGCAATAAATTTATAAAATAAAATCAAAATTCATTCAATCATCTAGAGATATAGAACAACCAATTCAAAAAAGACTTCTAATAATTTCTACTAATTAATAAATGAGAGTTTTGGTGCTACACAAAGGACAATTTTGGTATTTAGAGTTTTGGTAGTACACAAAGGACATTTTTTATATTTAAAATTTGATTACAACCCAATATTTTTTATCTTGATGACACAGTTGTCTTCAACTTGTACAAAACTTCCTCCGGTCTGTCTTCTTTTTGTTAAAACAAAATGGGGCTAAAATTGAAAGATTTGTCTGATGTTAAAGTAAAACAAGGAGCGAATTTTGCCTTCATTTGGGTCAGTTTAATTTTCAGTATGCTGTCTGGGGAGTGTCTTTTGATTGTTTTTTAATGTTTTCTTTAATTCTGGTTGGCATGTGGACTGTTGTTGTTTTGTATGTGGGTTTAATCCTATTGCATGTATTGATTTTTGGATTTTAATTGAAGGAAATTGACAGAGAACGTATATATCTATTTTTAATATATGTATATCTTTTGTATATATAATACATAAATATATTATTAGCAACTTATCATACTTAATATATATCGTTACTCGTTAACTTTTATTTTTATATATTTTTATATAGAAATATTATTAATAACTCTTAAAAATTATGATCTTTTGATGTTCGGACCGTGCTTAGCTAAAAACTTTGGTTCAAGAGGCTGATAAAAACGACAATGACTCATCTTATTTGGTGCTAACTTACGGTGTTATATATCATGTCCTAAAAAATTTAATTCTCTATTATGTTGTGCGCTCACTGATAAGAATAAGTTGATGCAGGGTAGTAGGTCAAGCATACTGGTGGAGGCTTAAGGGTTAAATTTTTTGCCTCTTTTTTATCCGTGATAAATTTCAAAATACAGTCTTAAAAGAAGAAAGAAGTACTTCTTCCTAGTATGATTCAAGTTTGATTTGAAGATTGCTTGAAAACAGATAGTATACACTTAAATAAAACATCAGACCAGTTATTTTGTAACTTTCTCACTACTCCCGAATGAAAAGAAAAAAAAAACACTATTCAATTCGTTCTGTGTGAGAAATTTTGTACTTGAACTCATTATGCTTGGTGATTTGGCAGGAATTTCAGGCATACAACCAGGCTCATCTAAAAGAAAGATTTATAATCTACAAAGGACACCCTGAAAATGCGAATCTGTTAAAAATTTGAGCAATTGTTGGTTGTTCATCGATTTATAGCTTCCTATATTTGCATATTTTTTGTTGCAAAACAGATTTTGGGATTAAAATATCCAATTCTCTAATGATATGTATTTGTGTAATTTATTCATTGACTATTGTAGCTTTAAACCAAAAGTCAAAAAAATTATTTACATATTCTCCTTTTAATTCTTTTCATCTCCTTAGTTGTTGAGTAGAGAGTTGTGAAATAGGTTCATGCCATATAACCAAAAAAATGAATTGTGACTCATGCAAATACAGATCTTCGACGCACTTTGTGGAATAATGTTTTCTTGCTTTTTGCATTGTTTAAACACAGTCAAATAATAATTTGGTGAAGCAGACCCCTTATAAGCTAATCCTTGGTTCAATAATCTGTCATCAAAAAATCAAGAAAGATGGTTTAATCAATAACCACGCTTATTTTATTAATGATATCTCTCATAAGTCCTTGAAGCTACTTCAAAACTTTGCAATTTTATGTCTGCTTCAAATATATAGTTATTCATATGATACTTAGATTATACATTTTAGTTTTAAACACAAGCAACACCATCATGAAAGGTATTCAATATTCATTTATAATATTAATAATGGCGTATAAATATTTAAAAACGTTAAAATATAATTCAGATTGTATAATTGATATTCATATATAATTTAAATAATATATATAAAAAATTAAAAGCAATAAATATAATTTAAATTATATAATTAATATTTATATACAATTTTAATAATATGCATTAATATTTAAAATATATTCATATACAATATTAACACATCAAAAAATCACCGTCTATCGCCCCCACGCCACCGACCAAACATCAACCTCAACAGAGACTATGTTTATTCATGTTCCAAAGTACCGCTGCTCATCACAAAAACGACTCTACATTATGAGGACATGACAAGTCCCATGTTGCAAGTCAGTAACATGACGTGTGTCACTCACTAATTTTTGGTGAAATATAAAATTTTAAAATATAAGTTTTTGATAAGAAAATATATTTTCCTTTTTTAATGAAAAGACTCATTTTTTCTTTTGATTCTCAACCTAATTTTATGTATGTGTTTTGAGATTCGTGCAACATAAATTATTCAAAAATATATATTTTAATATTCTAAAAATTTAAACCTAACACCTTCTACGGAAGAATCTTATCTATCAACACAATACTTAATGATAAAATACCAATTATATATAACCAAATTGACTGAAAATCAAAAGGGCATCAATTAGTTGCATAGTTTTTTTCAATTCCACTTCACTACTTCCGAAAAATACATAGTCAATTCCTACATATATTTAGAAGTGCACATTAAAACTTATATTTTAGGATTTTGCGAATTATATTATATTTTGTACCACCTAAAACAACGACAATAATAATGTACGAGGTTTTTGTACTTGATACTCCCAAGAGTATTCTTCTAATAACTATATTTTAGGATTCTTTACTTTTCTTTTTTTAAATCAATATTATAAAAGTAATGAATTGATAATTTTTAAAAAAATAATAAATAATAATTTTATTTAAAATAAAGACATTTAATGAAGGACAAAAAATTCAATTAATATTTTAAAGGATTTTTACATTTTTAATATAACTAGTTTTAGCATACACGCCTTGCACGTGTTAATAAATTAAATATTATATAAAAAAATTATGTAATATAATAATAAACATTAAATAGATGGAACATTCATTTAAAAGACAAAATAATGATATTACTTTGACATAATTGGTACATTAAGTGTAGTAAATATTTAAATTTTTCTTCTATTTATTGTAAACATGCAATTTTAATTTATAATTTTCATTAGTTATACAGCTATCTGAGAAACTTAATTTTACTTTCAAATTCAAGAGATGATATATGAAAATATTTTAAATAATAAGTAGAATAAATAAAGTATATTATACATGCACATAATAATATAACATAACTACTTGTAACAAATTAGTAACAATAAAACGGATTATGGTAAAGCAAAAGAATGATAACATGTAAGTTACAAATGGAAGAAAAATGGTAATCATCTACCAAAAGGATCAACACGATATATTACACACATTGCACGTGAATTTTATGACTATTAATATACAAAAGACTAATATAATGAGAATAAATTATATTTGATAATAATTGACCTTGAGATAAATATAACATTCACTAAAAGGAAAAATATATATTACTATAATACTACATAGTTGAATTGAAAGTAATTGAATCTAACTAAAATGCCTGAATAGTAATTACACAATTAATAACTTACGTGTTCTTTCACTTGAGCCTTTCAGCATATTGATTCTTCATAACATCTTACCCTTGAATATTGATACCCACAACCTATTCTGAATGCGAAGAAATAAACTTTTAGCTAAAATTTCATATATACCGTATATGAGAAAATTAAAATATAAAATCATTCATATTTTATTTTCTTAAAAAAAAAAGAGTCCTAACGCTGATCAATTTTTGAAGGAGTAAATGTGTTTAATTTTATTACTTTTCTTATATTAATTTTTAACAAATAAAAATATTATTAAATATTAGTATTCTAATTTTAGTGAAAACCATCGATATCTACCTTTTTCTCCTGTTACTGTGTATTTTAGAACTTTTTTTTACTACAAGGAAAAAAAAACATATCAACATTAATTTTTCATATATTTTTTTCTCACCACATGTTTTAGGACTTTTTAATAAATACTTTAATTAATTTTAAAGTTTTAAATCTAACAATAATAATTATTTGAGGATAATAGCAAATGCCAATTTTATCTATTGCAAAATCTTTTAACGAAGAACAAAAAGTTCATTCAACATTTATAAGGATAAGTGTCTTGCACATGTCTCGCATCAATAAATAAAATTGTATCTCACGTCAATCAATGAGACTATATACAAGTAAAATAAAACAACTAATTAGTAACAACTGATGTTTAAATAAATATTATATCTATTTAAATTATATAAATAAATATTATACTCATATATCATTGTCTTAGTATAGAATTTAAAAATAAAATTTTTAGATAATTTATCATTTTGTGCATGTATCTATTAATTTATTATTTTCTACATGTAGCTAATTTATTAGTATTATTAAATGCCACTGATTATTTTCTTACACTTATATGATTTATAATTAATAGAGATAATATAATAAAATTATTTTACTTATTTATTTAAAAAATTTGACAAAGTTGAACAATATTAGGAGTCTTATTCTAAAACTCATAGAAATCTCATTAATATTTAATATTATAAAAAATAAAAATAATAATATAATAATTTAAAGAAATAGATCTTTTTTAAAATTTTTAATTGATTCAGTTGTGAAATAACACGACGTGTGTATCTAGGGAATAGTTTCTTCAAAGCGACCGTTTTATCTAAAAGAGAGACTTTGATTGAAAGATAAAAAGTTCAATCAACATTTCTAATGACCTTCAACTTTTAACATAAATATAGATATAGATATATAATTCACATACCTAAAAGGCAATAACAGTGAAATTTGAACAAAAAGATTAAAAACAAAAAGCTTCAAAGTAAGAATATTAAAGGATAATGTATATTTGAATTCGAGATAAGAAATTTTTTGACCAAGAATGAGAATAAGTTTATGTTGCAGATCTTTGGACTGATAAAGAATGAAATTGCTATTTTCTTCTATTGAAAAACAAAAATATTGAAGGGAAGAAAAGAATACGAAATATTTTCAATGTACAACTAAAAATAAAAAGAGATTTTTAGTATATGTTTGAATTTCTTGTATAAAATGTATCTAAATTATGGTATGCTTTACATAAAAATAAGATGACAATTAAATTTTTCTTAATATCAATATGACTTAAATATGCTAAATCATAATTTAATATGATTAATATTTTTCAATAATAAATGTGCATCATGCGTGTATTAATACTAGTTATAACTAAAGGATAAAGAATAAAAATAAGAAGCTTATACTCTAAGAACGAAGATGAGAGTACATTTTCACCTCAACAATATATTTGATCCTATTTCTTTTATCATGGCCTATTTATCAATCTGAATCTCAAAAATAGCCACTTATTTTGTATTGGGCTGCTCCAATAATATTGATCCATGCTTAGATGTTCTCATGTAACTCCGATCTCCCTTGTGCCTAGGACTTGTTTAAAGCCAAGAGATATAATTAGTTTTATTTTTATTTTCTCGCTGTTATGATAGTGAGACAAGTGTTCTTGAAGAGAAAATCATAACAAAAAATGTAAAAAAAAATTCTAATTAAACTGAAGAAATTAGAAAAAGGTATAAAATCAATGAGTGAGGAAGCACGTAACGTGTTATAAGCACTAGGTGTAAATCCCCACCCCAACCCAGCCCCACCATCACACACACAAAAAAAAAAAAAACAACTCAACTGAAATGGCATAAATCGAAAAATAATATGAACCAAAGTCCAAGTATAAACTTTAATTTATAACTATTAGGGACTAAAATAGAACACCAGAAACTTAATTCCTTCTGCTGACTTTCACCTAAATTCCCATAAGTACCACCTTCTCATGCCTAATATACTGCGACAGATTCTACTCTTTTTCCTCTGCTCACAAACACTCCAACAAAGCTTTAGTTCATAGACTAGATAGTGAGTGAACGCGCACCCGAGCTCATTTTTAATGTCAGATGTAAATTTAAAGGGTAATGAGGTAGTTAACTTTAATGAATGCTTAAGAGAAGATTAAAGGGAATAAGTTGATCATATAGTTATATATACATATATATTTAAGATTCATTACAACATTGTTTGTACATGCATGCACAGTCCATACTAAGGTAGGGCAATGGGACGGGATGTTCCGGTACAGTCCCGGTCTAGTATGAAACGAGACGGGACGGGACGGGACGGGTTCTACCGGGTATCAGGACGGGATGGGATCCCATTTTCGTTTCGATTCGGCCAGTCCCGGTCCATTTTTTTTTTTTTTATAGAAAAAGCTGTTTTTTTTTTAAAAGTAGCCACTTTAGCCCCTAGCCCCCCACCCCCACTCCTCAACCATGTACTTAATTTTTTCCTATCAATACTATATTTTTCTACTCATTTTTCATCAAAAACCACTCAATTCTCTCTACTCTCTCACTATTTCTCAATCTTCTATTTTATTAATTCTCCTATACTAATTTATCAATTACCAATCTCTCATTTACAATTATTTATTTATTGTTAATATTTTTAATTTGAAGATTCGAAGCTAACTTTGGTGGATTTTGGAGGAGCAATCTTCTTCAACTTTCTTCATCAAATTATTAAGTTTCAATTATTTACATCTGTTTTTACGCAGACGTTTGGTACATTTTCTCCACTCTCTACTCTTATTATATTATTTTTGCTTTTATTAACTTATCATTTATTTTGTTGTGTTTGCTAATTTTATTATATTATGAATTATTCTAAAAAAAAGTACTAGAAAGAAGTAAGTAGTTCTAAAAAAAAGTTTAAGATAATGTTAGGTTCTAATTCATCTTCGCAATCTAAAGTTTCTTAATATAGATATAATATTGATGTAGATGAAACTAATTTAGCCGCTCTACAAAATGTACCCAAAAAAACTAATATTGATACTCCTCTAATTAATACCGAAATTTTTGATAGAATGTATCACAATTTTGAAGAAGATTTAGATAAAGAAGTAGAAGTAGGCTTAGATGAGAATTTAGATGAAACACCTACTAGTCCCGCTACCTAAGCACCAACTTAGGCTCCAGTTAAATTTGAACCAGATGTTCAAGCTAGTTCCCCCATTGCTTCTCAAAGAAAAAAAAAAGACTCCAACATATCGCCCTAAAAAAGCACATGTCTAGAATTTTTGTATTTTAAATGATGAAAAAACTCTTACTAGTTATCGTTTTTATAAAAAAAACTTGGGTTTATAAATATGGTGGCAGTGGGGGTTCAATAGGAGGGATGATTAGACATTTAGAATCAATGCATAAACAGTAATGACATACACACTTAACTAGTCTTGATCCTGCTATGTCTGCTAGCGGTACTCGATCATCTTATGGAGGGTCAAATATGGTCCAAGGTAAACTAAACCTTTCTAACCCAGTTGACCCTGTTTCACAGCGATCCTATAATAGGGATAGTGATCATAGAAATTTTGCCAAAATGATTGTTTGTTCTGGTTTGCCTTTTAGGTTTGGTGAACATCTTGCTTTCATTAAATATATTCTTGATACATTTAACTCCTAGTTATGAAGGTATATCATGAAGTATGGTTAACAAAAATATATTTAATTTTTACGAACAACTTTGTCAAATGATTCGTGAATATTTTGAATTAATGAATTGTAGAGTTTCCATAACAACTGATATGGGTCGTAGTCGCAATGGCTTTGATTATTTAATTATTACAGCACACCGGGATGATTGTACCTGAAATCTACAAAAATAAATTATTTCTTATAAATTTTTTGAAGTAAAAAAACGGCGCTTATATTGCTAGTTCGGTAGCTGAGATTTTAGATTTTTATAGACTCTGTGATAAATTACTTAGTATTGCACTAGATAATGGGTCTGCTAATTTAAATGCAATAAACTTGTTAAAAAATAGAATTTATTCAATTTGTGCAGATGTTTTTCATGTTAGATGTGCTGCACATATTTTAAATTTGGTTGTGAATGATGATGTAGAATTATTTAAAAATAGTTGCAAAAAAAAAAAAGATAATGCATGTTTTTGAATTTTTCATATGTATAAAAGTAGCAGAATTAATCACTTTAAGAAACTTTGTGAGGCAACGGGACTTTCCTATAGAAAGGTTCCTAAACATGTTAAAATTAGGTGAAACTCTTCTTACGAAATGCTTGAAATTGCATATAAATATAAGGAACCTATATTAGCATTTTAACAGACATACTTCTAATCCTGAACATAAACTTAATGATGAAAATTAGAAATGTTAATGAACTTTTAATATTTTTAAAATTCTTTATGAAGCAACAAACGTTTTGTCTGGCTTATATTATCCTACTATTACTGAAATCTTATTACATGTATTAAATATTATATATCGTTTTACTAAATATAGATATAAATCATTATTTGAAGATGCTATTATAATTATGATTGAGAAATTTAAAAAATATATTTTTCCATACCACAAATTTATTTAACTGCTAGTTTATTTAACCCAGAATATAAAGAAGCTAGTTAAATATTTTTATGATAATTTAGAAATTCAACCATACGAAGAACCTAATTTAGAAACATGTCAAAATAAAATTAAATTTTTCCCTAGAGAAATGTCTGAAAAGTATTGTACATCACAAATAAGTGATATTGACCCCTCCCCCCTCCCCACAACGTAATAGACCTAGACAAGACTTTCATACTAAAATGAAGTCTCAACTTGACATTATTCTTTTTACAAATGTGATTTTGATAATTATTTAAATCAGGAACTGAACAACACAACGGACGGTGAAGGCATTACCACAACTTCTGAGTTGGTGGAGAGTTTGGGAAAGCCAATTTCCAAGACTCAGCAGGATAGTGAAGGACTATCGATAGTTTCTGAGTCAGCATTCAACGCAGGAAGATTTCAAATTGGAGATCATTGTTATCCACTAGTAGAGGACGGCTTGGAGATTTCAGTATTATTCAGGGATTGGATCAACGCATCTCGACGCAACAAAGGACTACCAAAGTTAACATCGCAATATGAATTATTTCTAGATTCATTAATTGGCGACAATAGTGACGACGAAATGGAATATGAAGATCGTTTGCTAAACCTATCAAGACCAACCGTTGATCACACTAGGTTGTTACAAGATTTAGATGAGAGTTTTTCTGGACTATACAACTATTAGTACTGCAAAACTCTTCCTAGAAGATGGTTGTGTAATTTAGTTGAAACAGAACCCTTCATAGAATGTTATTCTACTAATAGTTGTAAGTTGTATATCGTAATCAAACTTTGAATACTTGAGTAAAATTCAAATTATTACCATTTGTTTAATTGTTTATACTATTAAGCTTTTATGATTACATTTTAACTTATATATATACATTGTACTACAAGTTATAAAGTTTTAACTTATATATATATTATAAAATTATAAAGAATATATATATATATAAAGTGGAAACTTTATAATGTTATAAAGTTTTTTGAATTATCGCTTTAGGCTAGAATACTTCAGTCGAGCTCAAATACTTCAGTCGAGCTCAATTACTCATAGCTTTGCATCTCAAAAAGCTAGAATACTTCAGTCGAGCTTGAAATTTGAGAAAAAACAATGATGCACAATTTTTTTTTATCAATACTTAATAATATTTTACATTTTTCTTTTATTAGAGAATAATAGAACTTTTAAGAAATTTTAACTTAGAGCAATTGAATAACGGAGAAAGAAAAAGAATAGATTAATAAACAAAACTAATGACAGAAGAAAAAAATCGATCAACATAAACGTCGACTGCTAACTGTATATCTGAAACAACACTAAGCTAACTCGTACGATCATGTTCGCTCTGATGACTCGTGCTAAGACCTGCATCATAAAAAGATGTAGAAGTGTAGCGTGAGTACCAAAAACAACGAGTACCCAGTAGACATCACAGGTCGACGGGAAAAAAGTAAGCATAAGCAAGGTAAAAAACGATCATAAACAAATACACGTAATAAACAATAGAAAAGGAATAACTGCAGTATTAGTTAGTTAGTGTATGCAACGTCAGTTAACAAATATGAAGAAAAGACAACTATCAAGGTATAACACACATGACCTGGGTCACAAATAAATCATGATCAAACGCGATACGTACCTGAAGCTCCAACATAACCAGTACAAGAAAGAATCAGTAAGAGAATATAAAATCAATAACAAACTAAGCTAACAACAAATACAATAAGTGCACGAATGATACTTACAAGAGACAGAAAGGAACAAACAAAGTCTATTAGCAAACAAACCTGGCCGTCATCCCATACTACTGGTAGGTATAATTAGAAAATCAATCAACCCAATAGATACTCCCCTCTGAGTCTTAAAGAGTACAAACAAGTGCAAAAGGATGCAATGCAAAGGAGTGTTGAAAAATAAATAGTGTATGTACGCACCCTCTCTAGTTCGTAATCTCGCAGCGGAGGAATCCACGGAAGCTTCCCCCTACACTTACCCCTCCCACTCTAGTATACCCTTCTCCCGGCCATGCTACGTACCCCAGGTAATACGACCCAGGTCGGAGCGTCCGTGGAGGAATTCAACCCCACATACCAAATCCTCGAGGAAGTGACCTGGTGATACGAACACGCGAAACACCAAGTATGCTACCCGGGTGATCTAAGCTATGGACGACATGAAGGCACCAAAGGAGACTCAAAGATGCATAATCGCTCGCTAGAAAAGGCAGTCTCAAGTTTGGAAGATAGCTTGGACAGGATGGAAGACTTTGGGGGCTTGAATTGATGCGACCCAAACTTGAGAGGTCAATGTGACAGCTTCAAGACTTGAAGGATTATTTTATCATATTGAGTCACTTTTGGGCTCAATAGTATTTATTCAATAATTAGACTACTATGAATAGGTAGTCTTGCATTATGTTTAGGAAGATTTTGATGAAACTGATATTGAACTCCTTTGAGAGCGTAGACACAGCTTAGCATAGCGTAGCATAATTTAGCATAATTTTAGAACGTAATTGTGGGTGGATTCCCTTAGTTGCAACCGTAACTTGTTTTTACAGCAATCGAAAATTTTTCCATTTGTGGACTTATTTTGGTTTTCCAAAGATTGTTGTTGAAATTTATCATCAATCTGTAGGTTCAATTGAAAGGTGAGGGTACCCAGTTCCTTGTTGTTCATAAACCTTGGGTTAATTATAAGTTTTGACATATTTGTTTTTTGCTTCTTTCTCCCTTGTACCTCGTGCTTTTCATACATTGATCCATATCATTTGATATCAGAGCTTAGGCTAGTAATTCGTTCCATCGAATTACAGTCCTCAATTCATAAACAAAAAACTCAATTTCTTTGGGTTGAACTTTTGGGCATGGTTTTATGTGGAGGAAGTAGTGGGGTTTTTAACCCATAACAAAAGGAGCACGTAGCCAAAATTTAAGGGGAAACGGAGTTCGTTTGAGAGTGGTTGGGTTTTTGGAAATTACAACCGTTCTTAAGTGTTCTTTATAATTTTGTGTGAAGAAGATTGAGGTGTAGGGCATTGGATCCATCATCCTTGAGTCGAAGTATTATTTTGGTGTTTAAAAGTTGATAATCTTCTTTTCCAAGTTGTTAGGAACCTGGGTATCAAGTTTCATTCAATTTTGGGTTGATTCGAAAAAGCTGAAAATTGTGGTGTTCTTGGTGTTCATGGTGTGATTCATATTTTAATCTTGGAAGATCTTTAATTTTTGGTGTTTTTTTATCCATATTAAGTGTGTTTTGAGTGAGAAAAGGTGTTAGTACACGTGAAATTACCATTGGGGGTAAGTACAAGTTGACAATTACAAAGGGGGACCACAAAGGAATATCCCGTGCAATGTTTTTAGGCTTGCTGTCCAAGACGACGGCCAAGACACCCTAGACGGTGGTCCGCAGTCCCAGACGGCGGCTAAGGAACCCTAGATGGCGGTCAAGGGTGTTGGACGGCGGTAGGGGCTGTTTGGAAGCTTATTTGCTCATGGACAACACGGTGGTGGGGAGGCTTTGGACGACAGTTCGTCCTTATCTATGGCAGTCAAGTGTGATTGAAATTGACTCCAAATTTGTTCTAAACATTGTGGTAACATCTTCCCTTGATCCCATTCAAGTTCTTTATCATTAGTTTCATTTAGGTGTCAATTAATTCTTAGTTTCATTTCTTGTTTTCGAAAGCTAGTTTACAACTAGTAATTGTCCTACTTAGTTTTTAATTAGCTCTTAGAGTCCATTTCTTTTTGTACTGTTTCTTTCAAGCTTTTATTATTTTATATAATCATTTTGAATTCTTGATTCAAGTCCGGTTTTCCTTAATACTTTGTGTGTCTATAAGGATCCATTCTTCCATAAAGTTTGAAAACCTTGAGTTGTTTGTGAAAAGCTAGTTCCCTATCAACTTTGGGACGAAGCCTAAGTGGTTAGTTGAGAGATACATACGAGTGATTGTGAGGAATTTACTACTAATGTGTTTGCTCATTTTGCAGGTACTCAGAAACGTGTTGTCATTACAATAGCTTCTATGGCTTCGGGACATAGGTATGACAATAATACATATGGAATTGCTAGTAGGAGATATGCGTACAGGGGTTCTTATACCTATGATGATAAGATTTATGGATACGATGTAGAGCCTCATGGGAGTTATGAAGGTAAACCCCAATCCTCCTTTTATACTACTTCCTACTCCAAGAAAGAGGGTATGGGTGTACCTGAGAGACATCGAGACGGCAGTCTGTGTTACCCTTCTTCTTCCCCTAGGAGTGTCATGACTAGTGCCTCTTACCCTAACTCTGGTGGATATAATGCTCCAAGTAGTGACCGTGAGAGAAGGGTTGGAGGAACTCAAAGGCTCGATAAAGTGATGTCCCGGTGAGACAAATGTCCAAGTTTAATGTGAAAATGTGTGGTGGCCACGGGTATGCATTTGAATTTGATGATAGCAAGCCTTGCAACTACATTACGCCTGACGCGGTTAATGGGTTGGGGATTTCTTAAGAAGTGAGACAAGACCCTTATCCACTTCACGGGTATTGGGTAGATAGGAGTGTGAAAATGTTCTTTTCACTTGGTGA
>JBDJHY010283107.1:0-10175 GCA_039654485.1 Withania somnifera
CTAGTAATGTAGTTTTTTTATTTTTTTCAAACTTTCTATTGTTCATTTTTAGTACTAGGCGGTAGTTACATACACCAGTATGATACTGGTGCATAGACTTAAATGCTTAGGTTCCGTACATTTATTTATATTATTATCAGTTACTCAAAAAAGTATTTTGTTCACTCTTTTCTCTTCTATACTCAATAGAAACTTCATTTCATTCTTTCTGAAAAAGTTTGAAAAATCTATCTATATATCATGAAGAATAATAACCATATTAGAATACTATAAATCGGGTACAAAATTCACACAAAAAATTCATGTTCGAAAACCCATTTCAAAATTAAGATGTTTTTATTAAATTCAAGCTACCCATGCTTTGGGTAATTCATATATCAAGCTTCATGCAAAACCAAGTTCAATTTTGTAATAAAAAATTCAATTTATCAATTAAAATCTTGGGTATGGAAACTAAAAGTGAATCTTATCTAAATCAAGAAATAACGATGAACCTATGTTTATAGACCCAAAAATAACAAGATTTTGGATGAAAAATCTTATCAAGAGTTCAATTCTTTGAAAACTTAATCACCATGTTCTCCTCAAGGATAAAAATCTTCCTAAGATGTTTGAAGAGGGTTCTGGAACTCAAAAATGGTAGAAAATATCTTTAAAGGCTTATATATGGGTTTAAACCCATGTAAAAAGACTAGATTGTTTCTCATCAAAAACATGGGAAATCTTTTTAGATGCCTCAGTATGGACACCAATACGTCTCGTATGCCTTCCATACTAGCCATCTGAAGGCACCCCTTGGATCATATGTTTTCATATGGCCTATATGATGGCTCGTATGACGTCATGCGACCACTTAGCAACAAACTACAACTAATAGGCTCTATTTTTTAAATGGGTTTTCGGTATTCAATTAGAACCTCATATATACAAACTAACAATGTTGAGTATAAATCATATTCCAGACCAAATTGAATCATTGAAATAGGAATTCAAGGTCTTCTCAACCGAATAGCTACCATGGTCTGTAAAATGTAAACTTTACTCTAAATACTAATATGTACTTGGAAGTTACAAAACACTATCCAAACCTTCTGTTAGAAAAATAACAACCTCTTAAATCCAACTGAATTGAAAAAATTTAAATAAAAGTGCCCATCATCAAATGTTTACCAAACTCTAACTTTAACCTTAAAAATCAACTTTATCTTGTCAAATAGGATAAAATCACTACAAAAGGCCTAAAACTATTAACGAAGGTCCCTCTAGACCAAATTTCACATTTTTGAGCTAATGGAATTAATAGAATTCCATTACGAGACTCAAAATTATGAATTTTAACTAAAGTCAACTATTTTAATATAAAAGCTTTCAAAACTAAAATTTCTCAAAACTTACAACATTTTACTCCGATTTGAAAACTAACCTTATAAATTGATAAAATGTAACCCGGGGCAACTATTTGGAAGGGAAAAGTATTATTTTATGATAAATGTGGAAAATGACTTCCAGGACATTAGAATTTGTGACAGGGCTCTTAGAGGTGAATCCTAGAAGGCTTCAATTGTTAGGAATGGAATCTTGTGGGTTAAGAGGTGAGTGTGTGTACACCGGGTTGATGACTTGATTTCCACCTTGAAAGAGGCTAGTATTCTATTTATCCAGGTGCTAACAAGATGTATCATGACCTAAACCAACACTATTGGTGGATTCATATAATACTAATATAATAGACTTTGTTTCCAAGTTCTAGAATTTACAATCAATCAATTATGAGCATCAACAGCCTAGTGTGGTGTTGAAAAAATTGCCTATTCTAAAGTTGAAGTCGTCATGCATTTGTATTGATTCTGTGGTGGGTCTTTCCAAGACTTTGAGGTTGTTTGACTCTATTTGGGTAATTTTTGACAGGTTGATAATATCTACCCATTTTATTTCTGTAAAGACTAAGTTTAATGTAGCTAAATTGGCATAGATCTATGTTAAAGAATTTTTGAGGTTGCATGGTCTACTAATAGAGGCACCCAAACCACTTCCTACTTCAGGGGAAAGTTGCATGAGGATTAGGGTATAAGTTTAGAGTTGAGTAGACCTTTCCATCCTCAGATTGATGGGTACTATAAGAGGACTATCCAGGTGTTGGAAGACAAGCTTGGAGCATGTGAGTTTAATTTTGGAGATAGTGGGATAGGTTCCTCTATTTAGCTGAGCTTTCTTATAGCAACAACTATAATTTTAGTATGGATATGGTTCCCTTTGAGGCACTTTACGGGAGGAGGTGCAGATATCATATAGTGATATTGACGTTGGAGATGCTAAATCATGGGGTAGTAATTTGGTGAAGCAAGAAATGGAGAAATTAAGATTCATTATGTAAAAGCTCTTTGCATCCCAGAGTAGGCAAAATGAGTATACATATAGAAAAGTAAGAGACTTGGATTTTGATGTAGGATAATGAGTGTTGTTAAAAGTTTCACCCATGAATGTTGTTATGCATTCCAGGAAGAGGTCCCTAGATATATGGGTCCCTTCGAGGTTCTTGATCACATAGGATCAGTTGCCAACTAGTTGACCTTACCCCTGCAATTATCAGGTGCACACCCAATTTTAAATGTTTCTATATTGAAAAGGTATCACAGTGTTTGTGACTACATTATTAAGTGTCATTCTATGGATTTATGTGAGAATACGACATATAAGGAGGATCCCATAGATATGCTCAATAGATATGTTTATAGATTAAGGTCTATGGAAATTCCAATGATTAAAGTGTAAAGGAAGCACCATTTAGTTGGTGAGGAAACATGGGAAGTGGAGTTAGATACCCACAACTATTTTCAAAATAAGGTATCTTCACTTCCTTTCTTTTCTTTGATTGTTCCAGCACAAATATTATGTAAATTTATATCTACTGTAACAAAAAATTTCAGTATTGTCAAAACTTCTCGGTGTGTTCGGATACTCCCTAGTGTATTTGTGAGAGGTATTGTCCACTAAAGTAAAAGCTAGAAAATTTTTAGGGCTAGCATTATCTTAGATGTTAAAATTAGTCTTGAGTTATTACAGGATGCTATTGATGAGATGGATTAGTGTTAGTTGGTCTAATTTTTATTATTTGATAGTATTCAAAATTAAATTAGGAATATTAGAACTCTGATAACACTAATTACTGTTATAGACTTCAGAATTGATGCCTGAATAATGAATTTGTATTGTGAAATGTGAAAATTTGGGAGCTAGGTAGAGCTCACTATTTTGGGGACCTTTTTGCTACCAAAAGTACCGCCACTATCTGTTGCATCGGTTACTATTGTAGCAGAGGGTTTACCTCTACATTGATAAAAGTAGCATTGCAGTAGTATTATTGCAATTCTAAATCATTTATAACCCCATTATGTGATTTATTCCCCCACAACTCAAATTTGAAAGTGTAATGACCCCTAAAGGTTATTTTTAACATTTTGTAAAAAAATTACTATTTTCCCCTTCTTGATAGTTTTCTCAAGTCATATTTAATCAGCTTATCTGATTTTTTTTAAACCAGAGTGAAAATTTGTACGTTTTCAAAAATTTTCAATTTTGAAATATCTTTAAGTTAAAATAGTTTACTTTAGTCAATATATAGAGTTTTGAGTCTCGAAATCAAATTCTATTAGTTCCATCAGCTTTAATATGTAGAATTTGGTCTGGGAGGACCTTTTTTTTAGTTCTTAGGTTTTTCATGGTGGTTTTATTACCTTTGAGGAGATAATTTGAGTTTTAAGGTCAGGGTTTTTCTTTGATCAACATTTGATGATCGAGTGATTGTATTATAATTTCATCGATTTTTTTTATTCAAGAGGTCTTTTTGTCATGGAAGAGTAGTTGAAAAAATTTTTGGAGGTCCTGATGGAATTTTAGTCTTTTTGGACAAAATTTCCATTTTGATTAGCCTTGATGGATATTTGATCGAGGAGACCTTAGATTCCTATTTGATGGTTTCATTAAGGTTAAAACGTCAAATTTTGTGGAATAGCATATATGGCTCAATGTAATTAATTGAGTCTACACTTGGATAGGACACATTGTTGAGAACCTCAAAAGACCCTCAACTAATCCTGAGTATCTAGAATATACATTAATACCACACTAAATTAAAGAGGAAACATCAAAAATAACAATAATAGTTGTGATGAAAAAGTCATGTAATATATCTGAAAGAATCTAAAATAAGTTAAAAATAAATCCATGAACTTTGCATAATAAATACTATGTTCGAAAAGACTACCAAATGAGAATGAATTGCATAGAACAGATGTCTAGCTTATAAAAGGAGATGCTAAAACTAAATAACATGAAACAAATAATAGAATCTAGAAGTGCTAGATAGACGCCAAGTCACTCAAATCACGAGAACTCACCACTATAGGTATGTTGAATGGATATCCAAGACTATCCTCAAACATGGGACAGATGGCCTGAATCTATTGTTAGTGTAAGAAAAAATATGCATCAGTACTTCTAGGATGTACTAAGTTTACAGGCATATAAAGGTAATAATTTGAAAACACAAATATATATAACAAAATACTAATCTTAAAATGGAAGAAACTGAGATAGGAAACTGAAATGCATGTAATAATGAGTTAAATATTTGTACCTAGCTACATGATGGAAGTCCCCTTGGACAATCGTCAATTGATAGCATAGTCATTGATTAACTTAATTGATTTGATAAGATGTTGTACCTGATAGTATATGAATAAATTCTACAACAATAAACCAACTAAAATCTAAAATAGTAAATTGTCAATTGGAACTCAAATAATGATTGAGAACTAAATATAGCTAAACATAGGTGGGAGATTCTTATCACTGACTCCTTCATGTGAGCAACGTAAAGTCAAGTTAATGTCCCTGCTGAGAGGGTGTACTAAACTAGACCAAAAGATAAAGAACCATGACTATGTGGATCCATTAAACTATGTCTTGGTTATTTCAAGATATAACCTATAGTGGAAACATAGTTCATGGATTTAGTGTCAATCTCTACTGGAAGAATACATGATTCCCAATCCTCTCGGTACTAGATATTGCTCCAAAAAATTGAGATACTAATGCTCATACTATTGTGAACTGGACTAGTCAAATAATGCCTTATTTAAGCTTGTACTAGTAATACTGAAATAATCTTAGTCTGAGATCAATTTGATACTGAATAATTCTTAGCTAAGCCTAAAAACTAACATTTATATAGAACCGTGATCAAAAGATTAAAACATACAGAGGTGTTTTATAAATAGCCCGAAAACTGATCTTCTATGCATATTTTAGAAAATACTTGAAATATTGAATGATACATGTAGAATATGAGTAAACTAAAAATATACTAAGTACTAACATGTAACCATGTGAGAATAACTAATAAACTAAATCGACATAAAAACGATAATTCTTTCATGAGGAACTAGACTAAAAATTAAAAGCAAGCTTACATATAAAAATAATCAGGATACTAAGTTATAAACATGGATAATCATGATAAAGCTTGTGAAACATGTGTAAGATAATGAAAATATCATACAAGACTTAATTTAAAAGTTATGGCTAAATTGGTTATGAACCCTAGTCATTGAATTCATAGAATCTTAATTTAGAACTTGTAAATTGGGCATGAGATTGAAAGGATACTCTCATTGAATACCCAAATCTTCAAAAGGAAGAAAAATTCTTAATGGAAGTTTGGATTGGAGTTCTTGCAGATGGATGTTTTCCCTATCCCTTAGGAGAGGTTTTATCTTTTGAGTTTAAAACTTATGACCGTAAAAGAGAGAATAAGAGATTTTGGGTCTAATCCTTATTAAATTAGTCATACAGAAGTTTAAAAAAAATTAATATAGGAATTGTTTGGGTTGGTAAATTATCCCCGTGAACTTGAAAAATAAATTTTGAAAAATTTCACCTTGGGCACATAATCTCGCGCCACGAGCCTTAGCGTGAGGATATTCTAGTGAGCTCCTAAAATTGGTACCATTGCATGAGGTTAACTAGGATACTTTAACCTCTTGATGTGTGGTTCCCCACCAGACTAGAATTTTCACTAAGAACCTATTTATGCACCCTGAATCCTATTTATATAATAAATATGTCTAAATACTCATTTTGAAGCTCTAAATAGATCGGAGAACTAGGAGAAGATGGGTAAAATCCCTCAGGTATTACAATATCTTCTCTTTGGAATCATTCATCCTTGAATGATGGATGAAATAAAGAAACTAGGCTTGAACTAATAGGACTGATCCTTGAAATTGTTAAAAGTGAATACTGAGTCGAATATGACTGACTTAGATGAAACTGAATACTGAATAAATGATAATTGTGAGTTAAAACTGAACTGAAGCATCAATGAAAATAAGAAAGAAGGATATTTTTTGGTACATATGAAGTCATATTAAAATGAATAGGAAATATAAAGTTTGATAAAAGAAACTATAATATAGAATATGAATAGTTACCTCAAGCTGAACTAGAACTAGGAGGCAACAAATGATGGTATCTAGAAAACATATTTGTTTTAGCTTCCTAAGTACTAATTCCTTCAAATGACTTTGAAAAATTGAACCTCCTTATTTTTGAGTCTAAAAACCTAGCGGTCAATAATTTGAACCGATACATCCTCGTAGGATAGGATACCTTTACACTCACACTATCAATGTAATGACCCTAAAGGTCATTTTTTGCACTTTTCATAAAATTACAATTTTTACTTCTTGAGAGTTTCCTTGAGTCATATTTGGTTAGCATACAAGGTTGGTTTGAAATTATATCTAAAACTTTATGAATTTTGGGAATTCTTTAGTGATTAAAGGCCTTTATGTTAAGATATTTGAGTTATGAGGCCTTATTTGGAGTTTCGAGTCTCTGAATTAAATTATGTATGCTATTGGAATGTGGAAATTAGTCTAGGAATACCATTATTTTTAGTTCTATACCTTTTGATGTTTATCATAACTCATTTGACGATACAACATTGAGTTTTAAGGTCAAAATTTGACTTTTGAAAACATTTGGTTAATTAGCACTCGGAATTGAATTTTGTCAATTACTTTGGATTCAAGAGGTCGAATTTAGTATAGAAGAAGGTTTGGATATTATTTTGTGAGTTCTTAATACATTTTGATACTTTAGGGTAAATTTTGTATTTTAACGAAAATGGGGAATGTCAAGTCACAAAGATCGTAGATTCCCATTTTGATGATTTTAATGGTTCTAAAATGTCTTTTACACTAAAAATTCATATATGGTTTGTGTTCATGGGGTCCCGGATGAATTTTGGAAGTCCATTTGAAAGTTAGTGAAAATTTGAGGAAAGGAGAGGTACGACCCATACTTGAGACCCACAATTTGTGCATGGTGTCGTACCCCATCACCACGACCCAACCATGAGAAGTATGGAATGTACCAAGGGCACATGACCTATGCCCGTTTAGTATTTTCACATACTCTCTTATATATATATATATATATATATATACGCCTTGAACTCTTTTTATCTTCCCTTTCATGCTCTAAACTCCTTATTACTTGCACTAGAAGATATCTTTATCATTGGGAAGATTCAAGTAACAAGTTTCAAAGATTCAAGACCCTTGGTAAGAATTTCTAATAAAATACCTATTATTTGTGTGATTCTAGACATGAGTTTATCTTTATTTCTAATGTCTTACAAAAATCACTTTGGGGGTTTAAAATTAATACTTGAGCTATCAATCTTTTAACAAGGTTTTTGACTTGGCTTTTCGGGGGTAATTTTGGACACAAGTTTAGACATTCTATATGGGTATTAGTTTTTATCATGGGATTATTTACCATATTTTGTGAGGTTGGAGATACAATGCAAAATTAAAACACCCTCTTGATTATTTCCTGATTTTCTTAAGGCAAGTGGAGGCTTGACCCAATTACAAAGCTATGTGTAATCCTTATTATGTATTTTTTACTTGTAATTTGGAGTAATGGGGATTATTTTGGGGTGTCCATGTTTGTGTATTGGATAATGTTCACCTCGGCACTAAAGTCAAGAATGTGGGGTTAAAACCAAGGAATTAAAAAATGGGTAAGATGGATTACTTTACTATATCTAATTGAGTAAGAATTGATATGACTTTGTGGTGCCCATGAGATGATATCTTAACTCTATTTGTTCGTTACTTGAGATATTTCCCATGATAGGCCTTGGTTGAGTTGTGGTTATATTGTATTTGATCAATTGCCTATGTGAGGGAATTGTTGACTTACTTACCATGAATTGTTTCTATTTTGAGTTACGCCCTTGAGATGCTTATATGAACTTTACCTGATTCCTTTTTTGTTATGAAGCCCATGAGTAGCCTTGGTTATGCACTAGATAATAATGTTTTATGATATACATATGGCATGTCCACTAGTTACTTGCATTTATATATTGATTGAACGACATGCTTGTGAGGTAATAAAGTATAAATGAAAAAGAGGAAATTAATGGTAAGTAATTTGAAAGACCATGGTCGATGTATGATTCCTTTATGGTAAAGGTAATGATATTTGATATGAAAGGTCATGGATGATGTATGATTCCTTTATGGTAAAGGTAGTGATTTTGATATAAAAGTCCATGGAAGACGCATAGTTCTGGCATGGTAAAGGTAATGAAAATTGATATGAAAGATCATGGCTTAAGTATAATTCTAGCGTGGTAAAGGTAACAATATATGTGAGTGACCATGGTTGATATTTGATCCTGGCATGGTAAAAGGTATATACATATGGCATATAGTACCAAGGATGATGTACAATTCTGGAATGGTACATGCGCTGATACATAGGTGCATCAAATCCTATAGAATGGTATTGCATGAACACTGAGTGTTCCCGTGATTTTCCTCTTCGCTTTGTGAGCATCTCTTGGTAGAATGCCTTGTGTCCATTGAGTATTGTTGACTTGTCTTAGTTATTTGTTATCTAAAGTGATGTTATGAACACAAATGTATCTACATGTGATTGGTATTATAAGATGGTTGAGATTGATACTGTTGGATTGCTACATTGGCCTATTCTTATTAATATACATTTTACGAGTTTATTTCTCAATTGCATCAGATGTACCTTTCCTACAGTGGGAGAATTTTGGTATGAAGACTAATCAAGGTTCTATGGTCTCGACTTACGAGATCATGGCACAATGAATGAGGTTTAATTTAACGAGTTGTGAAATGAACTCAAGAGGGAGGACACCTATAAATGGGATAAGGATGGGATTACACCCTTGATATGAGTTGGGTATTATCACATGCATCAACCGCTAATGTTTTCTTAATAATGTACTTGCGGGAACTTGGTTTCGGATGTAGTGGAAATCTTGGTTTTGTTAATTCAATACTGGCTCTATTGTAATATTTATTATTGTTATTATGCTTAATGAACCTTATGACCATTTTTCTGTTTTATATGTTTTTTTGCATTTTAGAGTGTCCTGATAGCTGCCCTAAGTAATTTATGACCTGATGGGACCGTTAATACCATAGAGGTTCCATTGAGAGTTCTCTTATTTTTTTCTATTTTTAGAGCCTAATCTCATGTGAGGTAATCGTTGACTTTGGTAAAAATTCCTTTAAGAAAATCTTGAAATCAAATTATAACAATTTCTTTAGATTCGGTACATAGATTTTGGTCTAGATGGACTTTTTCTTTGGGCTTAGGAGCTTTTGGTGTGATGTTATCTCATTTGACGAGATAACAACGTGTTAGAGTAGAAGTTTGACTTTGGTCAAACTTTGATGATTGGAGCCTTAGGTTCAAAATTTGATACTTCTATTAGGATCAAAATGACGAATTTAGGCTAGGTGGACCTTTACTTTAGACCCCTGAGTTGTTTGTTTAAATTTGCTGAAACTGAGTTTTTTAGTTTTTTATTAGTATTTCAAAAATATATAAATATTTTACTAGTTTTTCTAAAATATGATTATTGAAAAAAAATTCTTTAACTACGGAATATCTATCTATGTAATTTTATAAGAGTTTTATATTTTATTAGTATCTTAATGAAATAATAGGTATAATTATGTTGAAAATTAATATTTTATAAGGTAAGTATTATTAGAAATAATTTTCTATTAATTATGGTATATTTAAAAAAATTATTTACTGAATTATGGACCTAT
>JBDJHY010283118.1:0-10175 GCA_039654485.1 Withania somnifera
GAATAAAGATAGAATAGAAGGATACCACTAAATGCGGAATGAAAGTAAACACCCAATAACCCACTGGGGTCCCATACAATCGGTAAGTACAAACAACACAACATAACCTACCTGGTGCCCATCCCACCGGTAGGCATAAACAGCATAGCAAACCCACCATGACTCCCCCTTAAGCTCGATGAGCATATACCATACTAAGAGAAATACACAGGGGCGTAAGAAAATAAAGTAGAATAGTAACAACCTCGGGCACACACCCCCTATCAGTGCCAGTAACAAATAAGGGCCCAGTCCTTTAGTGCCAATAATCAAAATGAGGGCCGAACCCTTTAGTGCCAATAATAAAAACGGGGGCCCAACCCTTAAGTGCCAATAATTAAAATGAGGGCATTAGTGCTAATAATCAAAACAAGGGCCCAGCCCTTTAGTGCCAGTAACAGTCCAAACACTAAATATACAAAGTTATCAGTGCAGCAGCAGCAATAAGATAAATAACAACGAAAATAGTCTAGGATCGGTCAAAGACCACCAGCTAAGAGCTTATCCCACCACACTCAACGCGTAACAGATAAAATAATTTTTGAGGTTAATGGCCTCCACAGGTTTGGCCAAGACCCGGGCATGCAACCCTTTTCCCTCTAGGCCTCTCAAGGGCCCTCGGAATCCAACAAGAATATCAATATAAAAACAAAAACCAACCTAAACAACCCAGCCCACACAACTAGCCATTCACAAGCATAATAATATCAAACCAGTCTATAAGGCATAAATAAACCTAGCCTACCTGGACGCCGGCAGAAATCCCCGAAGTGCACATACTGCGAATCGAAAGCTTCAACACAATTAATATCACGTGAAACTATACAAGTTATAAGTCCAGAGGTAAAAATATGAATAATAAGACCCATATTGCACTAGCAACTAGGTCGGGAAATGGGGTTTGCAACTCGAGAACACAACTAACACATCGGTGCGTAGCCTTTAGGTCGGGGGGATTCGTGGTTCGAATTAGCTAATGGAGACTGAGAACATAAAGACAATGAGCTGAAATGAAAGGTTGAAGATTAATTTAGAGAGCGGGGAGCTGCTGGGGTGGACCTCACCGAGGTGACGTCACCACAGTGACCTTGCCACAATGACTCGCTAAGAAGACCTCAGGGCTTTGGCGTGACCTCGCCAAGGTGACCTTGCCACAGTGGCCTCACCAAGGTGACCTTGGGGCGCTGGTGTGACTTTGTCAAGGTGACTTCATCAAGGAGACCTTGCCAAGGTATTCTTGGGGTGCTGGCTTGACTTTGCCAAGGTGACTTCGTCAAGGAGACCTCGCGAAGGTTCCCTCAGGGCACTTGCGTGACTTCACAAAGGTGATTTCGTCAATAAGACCTCACCAAGTTGGCCTCACTAAGGTGACCTTGCCAAGGCAACCTCGGGGCCACTAGGGTAGTCTGTGATCAGCAACAACTTCTTTCAAAGGAGGGTAAAACTCCAAAGGGTCTTAACAAGCATCAGGAGTCCCTAATTCTAACAAACCTAGAACACATTTTAGGTGGAAAAACCTATAATAAAAAATTCAATAGTTGAACATAATCCAACTGGGAAATAAGGATAGAATATCAATAAGTTAGAACTCTAGAATTAAACCATAAACCAACTAGGAAATAAAGATATAACAACTACTAGCCAGAATTCAAGTATTGAACCATAAACCAACTGGGAAATAAAGATAACACAGCTACACTCAAACAAGTCTAAATAAAGAACGACAACTACTTTAAGTCAAGTTTTTTAACAATGGTGAACAACTACCATTTTTACAAAAAAACAAAAGAGAAATAACTTACCAATGAAGGGAAAGACAAGGGTGATCTTGGGGGTGGAGTTCCTTTCAATTTGTTTGAGTTTTGTAACTCAACAACAGGTTGGACAGAGAAAAGCAGAAAAATGAAGATGGGGAAAAATGATCTTAGAATTCAAGGAAACAGTTTATATATTGCCAGACCCTTGCCCCACTGCGGCGTGGGCCAAATTTTTTACAAAACAACCCAAATGTTTAGGGAGAAAATTCTACAAAACAATAAAACTCAAAACGAGAAGCCAAGGACACATACTCAAGGTGCAACTAGACCAAAGTCGAAATTCCAGAGCTAACGGAACTGTCAAAATTTAATTCCATGCACATTTGCTACTATTTAACTTTCGAGTTCCACCATTTCAAAACTGAAACTACAGAATAGGAAAACTTAGATAAGAGTAAAACAAGTCTCCAAGGCACCGAGTATCCATCCTAGCAAGTCATAAATGACTTGGGGCAACTACTAAATAGCTCTACACACAGGAAAGGCGAAAAAGGCTAGGAAATTACCGACCGGGTCATTACAACATCCACCAGTAAAAAGGACTTTTGTCCTCGAAAGTCAAAAGAGGAGTAGTACCTAAAGGCTCGAACATATATGGATACTAGGCCCGCATATCCCGCTTTGTCTCCCAAGTAGCCTCCTTAATTGGTTGATGTACCGAATGAATCTTCACTACTGGAATCTCCTTAGACCAGAGCTACCTCCTGTCCCTTGCTATAATAGCCTCATACTCCTCAAAATAAGTCAGAGTGTTAGCAATCTTCACATCCTCTGACAAAGGAAATTGGACAGGTTCGGTACATAACGGTGGAGTATCGATATATGAAAAACAGGATGGAATACAGCTAACTCAGGTGGAAAGGCAAGTCGGTAGGCGGTCTCTCTAACCTCTTCAAGATCTCATATAACCCAATGAATCGGGGGCTAAGCTTGCCCCACCAACCAAACCTCATAACACCCTTCATGGGTAAGACTCTAAGGAAAATCAAGTCACCAACACTGAACTCAAGGGGCTGAAACCTACAATCAGTGTAGGAATTCTTCTTACTCTGGGCTGCCCATAGTCTATCCAGAATAAGTTCGACCTGATCTGTGTATTGCAGAGCCAATCAGAATTCTTAAGTCGAACCTCACCACCACTAAACCAACCAATGGGCGATTTACAATGCCTGCCATACAAGGCCTCAAATGGGGCTATCTAGATACTAGAGTGGTAACTATTATTATACAAAAACTCTTCCAAGGATAGGTGCCTGTCCTAACTACCTTAAAAATAAAAAACACAAGAAAGAAACATATCTTGAAGTACCTGAATGGTCCTCACAGACTGCCCATCTTCCTGTGGATGAAAGTCTATACTCAAATCAACCTCTGTACCCAACTATCGCTGAATCAACCTCCAAAATCGTGAAGTAAACTATATTCCATGATCGGATATGATAGAAATGGTACCCCATGCCCTCTAACTATCTCATGAACATATAACTCAGCCAACCTCTCAGCATCCCAAATCGAATGAGTCGGTAAGAACTCAGCTGACTTGGTCAGCTGATCCATGATGTCCCATATGCAAAAAAAACCCTTTGGAGGTACGGGGAAGGCCTGTGATGAAATCTATAGTAATACGCTCCCACTTCCAGTTAGGGATTGGGAGCCATTGGATCTCACCTCTCGGGCTCTAGTGTTTGAACTTTACCTGCTGACAGTTCAAACACTGAGACACAAAGGATTCAATAGACCTCCTCATACCTCGCCACTGGTAATGCTACCTTAAGTTGTGATACATCTTCGAAACACCTGGATGGATAGAGTACCTGGAGCAGTGGGCCTTATGCAGCAAAGTCTGAATCGAGTCACAAACCCTCGAAACAACAAGGCAGCCATGAACCCATAATACACAATCTGCATTTGTTCTAGCCCAATCAAAATCACTCGATAGGAACCTCTCCTTCAATTGAACTAGATGTGGATCCTCATACTGGCACTGTTGAATCTGGTAAATCGAAGATGATTCGGACTCAACACAGAAATAACTTGCTCTGGTGCTAAGAGATCAAAACTAACCATTATACTAACCAACAACTGGACATCCCGAGCTAGTGTTCTCCTAGAAATAGGCACTGCAGCTAAGCTACCCATACTCACCACATTTCAGTTCAAGGCATTGGCAACCACGATAGCCTTGCCCGGATGGTAGAGAATGGTCATGTCATAGTCCTTTAGGAACTTAACCCACCTCCGCTGCCTCAAGTTAAGCCCCTTCTAACTCAAAATTTACTACAGGCTATGGTGATCCATGAATACCTCATAGTGAAACCCATATAGGTAATACTTCCAGATATTAAGCGCGAAAAATACCACCGCCAACTCTAAATCATGGGTGAGATAGTTGTGCTCATGATCCTTCAGCTTCCTCGATACACATGCTATGACATCTCCCTGCAGTATCAGAACATAACCAAGACCAATATTCAAGGCATCACAATACATATTGAACTTTTGGACCTCAAATGGTAGCATAAGAACCGAAGCAGCAGTCAATAACTCCTTCAGCCTCAGAAAGCTGGCCTCATATTCAGCTGACCACTAGAGGAGCACATCCTTCTGTGTCATTCTAGTCAAGGAGGCTGTAATGGAAGAAAAACCCTAAAAAATAGCAATAACACCCTGCTAACCCCAAGAAGTTATGTATCTCGATGATAGATATAGGTCGAGGCCAATCACAAACTGCTAAAACCTTTGCCGGATCAACACTAAAACTTGTAGTCGATACCACATGACCCAGAAATTCGACTAAATCTAGCCAAAACTCACACTTTGAGAACTTAGCATAGAGTCGCCCAACCCTAAAAGTCTGCAACATAATTCTCAGGTGGCCTTCATGCTCAAATCTACTCCCATAAAAAATACAAGGTAAATTGTATGCCCTGATCAAATATGATAGAAATGGTACCCCATTCACTTTAACAATCTCGTGAACATATAAATTAGCTAACCTCTTAGCACCCCAAGTCAAACAAGTCGGTAGAAACTCAGTTGATTTGGTCAACCGACCCACGATGACCCATATGCAACAAAATCCTCTGGAAGTATGGGGAAGGTATGTGATGAAGTCTATAGTAATACGTTCCCACTTCCACTCAGGGATAGGGAGCCTCTGTATCTCACCGCCCGGGCTCTAGTGTTTGAACTTTACCTGCAACAGTTAAAACACCGAGATAAAGTATTCAATAGCCCTCCTCATACCTCATATCGCAATATATCTTAGAAACACCAGGATGGATAGAGTACTTGGAGCAGTGGGGCTCATGCAGCAAGGTTTGAATCAAGTCACTAACCTTCGGAATAGCAAGGAGACCATGAACCCATAAGACACAATCTGTATTTATGCTACCTCAATCAAAATACCTGATAAGAACCTCTCCCTTAACTTAACTAGATGTGGATCCTCATACTGGCACTGTCAAATCTGGTCAACAATGACGATCTGGGCTCAATACGGGCAATAACTCACTCTGGCACTGAGTGATCCAACCTAACCATCATACTAGTAAAGAACTGCACATCTTGAGCTAGTGGTCTCTCAGAAATAAGTACTATAGTTAGGCTACCCATACTGACCACCTTTTGGCTCAAGGCGTCAGCAACCATGTTAGCCTTACCCCGATGGTAGAGAATGGTTAGGTCATAGTCCTTCACGAGCTCAGCCCACCTTTGCTGCCTCAAGTTAAGCTCTTTTAGACTCAGAATATACTAAAGGCTATAGTGATTCATGAATACCTGACAGTGAACCCAATATAGGTAATGCCTCAAGATCTTAAGCACAAAAATACCATCGGTAACTCCAAATCATGTCTGGGGTAATTGCTCTCTTGATCCTTCAATTGTCTTAATGCATATGCTATGACATGGACCTGCTGCATCAGAACACAACCAAGATAAATACCCGAGGCATCATAATACATATTGAACTGCTGTACTTCAACAAGTAGCACAAGAACTGAACTAACAGTCAGTAACTCCTTTAGCCTCAAAAAGCTGGCCTCACATTCAACTGACCACTAGAGGGGCACGTCCTTTCATGTCAATCTAGTCAAGGGGGCTGTAATGAAAGATAAACATTGTGAAAATGGCGATAATACACCTACTAACCCCAAGATGCTAATATCTCAGTGATGGATATAGGTCGAGGCAAATCACAAATGCTGCAACCTTAGCTGGGTCAACACTTAAATCGACACCCGATACCACATTACCCAGAAATAAGATGGAATCTAGAAAAAACTCACACTTTGAGAACATAGAGTAGAGTTGCTCAACCCTTAAATTCTGCAACACAATCCTCAGGTGGCCCTCATGCTCTAATCTTCTCTCTCAAAAATTGTGAGGTAAACTATATGCATCAATCAAATATGATATAAATGGTACCCCATGCACTCTAGCTATCTCATGAACATACAACTCAGCCAAACTCTCAGTACCCCAAGTTGGACGAGTGGGTAGGAACTCAGTTGACTTGGTCAAATGATCCAGGATGACCCATATATAGTAAAAACCTCTGGAAGTATGGGGAAGGCATGTGATGATGTCCATAGTAATAGGTTGCCACTTCCACTCAGGGATAGGGAGCCTCTGTATCTCATTGCCCGGGCTCTAGTGTTTAAACTTAGCTGCTAACAAATCAAAAACAAAGAAATAAAGGAAGCAAAAAACCTTCTCATACCTCGCACCGATAATGCTACCTCAAGTCACAATACATCCTCAAAACACCCGAATTGATAGAGTACCTTGAGAAGTGGGCCTCATACAGCAAGGTCTGAACCAAATCACTAACCCTCGAAATAGCAAGGCAGCCATGAACCCATAATACACAAGCTATATTTATGCTAGCCTAATTAAAATCACCCGATAGAAACCTCTCCATTAACTGGATTAGATGTATATCCTCATACTGGCACTATCGAATCTGGTCAACAAAGATGATCTAGGCTCAATACGGGCAATAACTCACTTTGGTACTGAGAGATCCAACCTAACCATCATACTTGCAAAGAACTGCACATCCTAAGCTAGTGGTCTCTTAGAAATAAGTATTGTATCTAGGCTACCCATACTCACCACCTTTTGGCTTAATACGTCGGAAACCACATTAGCCTTACCCAAATGGTAGAGAATGGTTAGGCCGTAGTCCTTTAGGATCTTAACCCACTCTGCTACCTCAACTTAAGCTCCTTCTAACTCGGAATATACTGCAGGCTTTAGAGATCCATGAATACCTCACAGTGAACCCCATATAGGTAATGCCTCCATATCTTAAGTGCAAAAAATGTCGCTGACAACTCCAAATCATGTGTGGGGTAATTGCGCTCATGATCCTTCAGCTGCTTCGATGTATATGCTATGACATGACCTTACTGCATCAGAACACAACTAAGACCAATACCCGAGGCATCACAATATATTTTGAACGACTGGACCTTAATGGGTAGGACAAGCACTGAACTTGTAGTCAGCAACTCCTTCAACCTTAGAAAGTTGGCCTCACATTCAGCTGACCACTGGAGGTGAACAGCATTCCATGTCAGTCTTGTCAAGGGGTCTGTAATGGAAGAGAAACCTTTTAAAATGGAGATAATACACCTGCTAACCCTAAGAAGCTATGTATCTCGGTGATGGATATAGGTCTAGGCCAGTCACAAACTGCCGCAACCTTAGCTGAATCAATGCTGAAATCGGCACCCAATACCACATTACCCAAAAATGAGATGGAATCTAAACAAAACTCATACTTTGAGAACTTAGCATAGAGTCATTCAATCCTCAAAGTTTGCAACACAATTCTCAGTTGGCCCTCATGCTCAGATCTATTCCACAAGTAGACTAGTATATCATCGATAAAGTTAATCACAAAGGAATCCAGATAAGGCCGAAACACCCAAGTCACCAGATCTATAAAAGTTGCAGGTGCATTAGTCAGCCCAAATGACATCACCATAAACTCGTAATGCCCATACCTCATTCGAAATGTTGTCTTCGAGACATCCACAGCCCGAACCCTTAACTGGTGGTAGCCTAATCTTAGATCAATATTGAAGAACATCATGGATCCCGAAGTTGATGAAACAAATCATTAATGCGAGGCATATGACACTTATTCTTAATAGTCACCTTGTTCAGCTGCCTATAATTAATATACATCAGCAGGGACCTGTCCTTCTTCTTAGCAAGGAACACTGAAGCACCCCATGGAAAAATACTAGGATGGATAAATCACCTGTCAAACAAGTCCTGCAGCTAAATGCTCAACTCACGAAACTCAGACGGGGCCATACAATACAAAGGAATGGAAATGGACCTATTCCCAACTCAACCTCAATAGAAATATCTATATCTCGCTTAAGTGGGAGGCTAGGAAAATCAGCAGGAAAGACATAAACATACTCACTAACAACCGTCACAGTCTTTGGGAAAGGGACTTAACACTGACATCTCTAACGTGGGCCAGATAAGCATAACAACCCTGTGCGAAAAGTTAATGGACTTGGCAATAGGAAATGACCCAAATCGATGAATGACTTGTGGGGAAATGCCACACTATAGACGGATAAGGTCATGGTCTCGGTATAATAATCTAGAACCACTCGATAAGAGGAAGACTAGTCCATGCCTAAAATCACATAAAAATATAACATAGCTAGCTCAATCAAATTAACACATATCTCATGACATTAAATAGTCACCCGACATGACCTATATATCGGATCCACCACTAGGGCTGCACCCACCGGGGTAGATGCAGTGAAGGGTACAGGCAACCGCTCACTATCAGTGCCTAATCTCAAATAAAAATAAATAGAAATGTAGGAGAGGGTGGAACCCAGATCAAACAAAGTCAGAGAAGATAGACCAAACACAACCAACATACCAATAATAACTGTATAAGAGGCCTCGGTCTAAGCCCTATTAGGAATATAATATAGCTGGAACTATACCCCCTCCCATTGTGCACCTAAGTCCCAATCTCTATCTCTGGCCTCCTCTCCTAGCTCCCTAAAAGGTTGGTGGCCTACCTCTGACTAGTGGCACTACCTTCAATAGCTAAACAGGTAGCGTTGCAGCCTGAGAGGCTCTATGCTTGGGACAAGCCTGGGAAAAGTAGCCTTAGCCCCCATACTCACAGCAGATATCACCTGGCCTGAACTGGCCATAGGAACCCTTGGCAAGGCCTTGTAAACTCAAAACTAGGCCCTTGATGGGTTGGTTGCTCACTCCACTACTAGAGGCCTGGTGTTGTCGGCCGGGCTAAAATCTTCGACAAAGACCACGATCCTAAAACCTAGACCCCAAAAACCCACCCTGATAGCACTGTCTCTTTTCACCTCAGTTCCTAAGCAAAGAGGTGAATCCGATCCTCCTCAGAAAATATTAGATCTTTGTCATTTCTCGATAACTAAATAAATCGGGACTTGTACTTCAAGACTGTAATTGAACACTACCTCAAACCCTCAAAATGCAATTATGACGCCTCATGGACGCTCCAATGCATATATTAGGATAGGAATGCCTCTTTGAACTGCCCACAAATAGGTGAAGCTAACCCTGGTAGTCTACGATCCTGAAAAGTCCACCACCACTAACTAGTGGCACCCTCAAGTAGATAGGATGTGAAGTCAGTCTACCCTGTGAGAATCCAAAAGCTCTAATGTCTAAAGGCGATCCTCACAAATAGTAAAGAACTCATGGGGCTCCTACCCCTATGCTCCCATAAATATAGTCGAGGCAACCTAGAGTAAATGGTCTAAAATCTTTCTCAACTTAGATACGAATATAGAAGAAGCTAATGCTGGTTTAGGGGTGGTAGCAGTAGACTGAAGTAGTGGAACTGGGAGTACTGCTGGAGTTATAGAAGTTGGGGAAGGCGGTACACCCTATGGCATGTATGTTGTTGTAACATCTAATATCTGGATCATCTACCATAATAATTCTCTGAGCTGCACAGGCGGTGGCTGAACAAGATGTAACAGTGGCACAGAGGTGCCTATGGATTTGATGTAGTTAGGGAAATGGCAACTGGCAGAGCCTCCTCTCGTACCCCTTCCTGGATCCCAGGGGAGGGTCTCGATCTATCGATGATCCTTTGGTACGGACCATCTGCAAAGGAATAAGGTCAAGGTAAGTTCTAGAAGAGTATGCATAACAACACACGATATGATTCAAAGAAGGACAGTGTTTTATAAGGTACCCCGTAGTCTCCCAAAGATCAAATTCGGATGTCTACACACTGATCTACAGGACTATACTAGGCACTTGTTCCAATGC
>JBDJHY010283129.1:0-10175 GCA_039654485.1 Withania somnifera
ACTCAGTTGACCTTTATTCTCAGTCTCACCAAATACTCTGCCACGTAACAAATGATTAACAAATAATTCTCTCAATAAACTCAAAATTAGTATTCTATATGAATGCTCAATAACTCAAGGTTCTATCATAACTCCAGTACATATCATCAAAAACAAATATATGGAACTTCAACATGGATTTTATTTTACCCTTGTGTCCATAATTCCAGAGTTTTAATTTAGTTTTATGAACTACGGTACTAGGATTTATCCCAAATTATGGTTTTATATTATAAGTACGGTTTTCTATGAGATATCATACTTATGAGGAATATAACATGATTTCATGCATGTTTCATGATTTGAGGTTTATCATTGCAGTGTTCTCAGATTTATGTCTAAGTTTTCATTATTTAAACCTAGTTAATTTTCAGTATCCATGATTTTACTGGCTTTATAATATTTCTGCTCGTTTCAACATTACTAAGGAAATATGTTTAGAAATCATAAATATTAGACTCAAAAATATAGCATGACTATTAAATTCAGTTTAGTTAAATAAATCATATTATAAAAGTTCAGGCTGAAATTTTTCATGGTCAGTGAGGTACTCCAATTTTCACTGTTGATCATGGCCAGTATTAGTTTCATGAGCAATTTTTTTTTTATTTTGGAGTAGTATTTAACAATGAGAAGATTTAGATTCTAGATAATCCTAATTCTAGAACTATATTTCCACAATAGGATATTAGCCTACAAGGCTTAGTTTTATTTAGAGGATCCATGCTAGTCAGGTTCTATATCTTTTTCCAGATATAGGACACCTACAAACTAAGAAACATGTTGGACTCTGTGTCTACTCACACAATTTGGTGGTTAAGAGAAACTCCCATGATGTTCATATTAAGTCAGTTTTACAGTGTTTACATTTTATTTAGTGCACATCTTGACTTTGAAATATTTAGTTGCAGTCTTTTTCATATGATTAGTTCTCTAGCTCATTTACATGAGAAATCTGAGTCATTTCATATTAGTTTTACATGCTTCATATCAACATGATCAGTTTAGTTTGCTATCAATTCATCATATTATCTTTATATTTACCATGATTACATTCTCACATGCTCAATACATTCAAAGTACTGACTTTATACACTTGCACTACATTGTTTTATAATATAGACTTTGACGTTCCTTCCACCTCTCTCAAATAGTTAAAGTTTCTAATTCAATATCAATAGTGTTGAGTCCTCATATTTCAAGGACAATGATTTATTCAGATAATCTTTATGGTTCCATTTACTTTCTAGTTTTAATATTTATTTTGGGATTAATTTAGGGTTTTTCCTAACAACACATTTATCAGTGTTAGAAGGCTTTCAGCCATTGGTCATGTGTAGTATTCAGATATGGTGAATTTCCAAACTTTGTAGTTTAATGATACTTCATAACTTGAGTTTTTTCTTTCATGCTTATATTATCATTTTCGCTCAGTTTTCGTATCATTTATAGTCAATGCTATATCTTAGGGTACTCTTTTAGCCATTTATGATTTTGGATCCTATGCTCTATCTAGAATGGAGACTCGGGATGTGGAAAACTTGGTATCAGAGTGTCACGATCCAAAATTTATGTTGTGATAGCAACTACACCCAGCCAATAGACAAGACTAAAACCCGTCCCAAAGAGACGAATAATAATGGGTCAGTAGCCAGACCATCATAAAGAAAGAAAAAAAGAAGATATGAAGAGAAGGAGAAAGTAAAGCACAATAGATGACTGACAACAACATATACCATCAGAAAGAACCCCCAAAACCTTGTATTGTGCATGTAGTGCATCTATATATTAGAACCCAAATATAATACAGCCTAATGGGCAAAAGATACAAAATCTAGCTATCCTGAGCCAAATATAAGGACAAATCATAATTAGAGGGAGAATTGTCCAGTTTGAACATTGAGTGCTTACCGTATCTTCGAATCTAAGATCCAACATAGCCCGCATAACCACATCCTCCTTGATAACTCGTATCAAGAGATGCACCTGAATTCCTACTCCGCCGACAGGCATAAACAATCATCCAAGAACCCAACTAGACTTCTCCCGTAAGCCCGAATAGTGCAACCAAGCTCAAAAAATGCAATGAAAAAGGGGGTACTGAGAAAGCAAATCAAGTATCGGCATGAACCCTCCTGGGGATACTCCCAATATAGGAGGGACCCATAAGAGACATCTCTTTATACCACTATTCGATACACCCCTTGCCAGGTGGCTCATAGCACCTTGCCCGTAGCGACATAGGTAGGCAGGGCCTATGGAGGGATCCTGATCCCACATGCAAACGAACCTCAGAATATCCTACATAGGGCAAGAATATGTCAGGACCCGATTTCGCGAATCATGATGACACCTACTATACACCAGTAGTAGTACCAACCCTTATTCTGGAGCCGAAGCGGAAGACTACTATATCAATTGTAGAAAGCACAAGTACAATAATCAAAAAATAAATAGCATGCAGAAGTTTAAGAATTAAAAAAATTACCAAAAACCCAATATTAGTGTCAAATAAACCACTAAGTACATAAATAATAAATTTGAAATAGGTCTAATACAAATGTGTCTCCAAAAAACATGAAAATCAAATGGTAATGTCAAATCTGAAGAGAAGCAGGTAAAAGTCGTATGCTAAGCTCACCCTGAATCTCTAAAGTAGATGGAATCTAAACGAACAGCTGACTGTATATCAAGATCGGTAACTTGTACTTGGATCTGTACATCTGAAAGTGTAGTATATGTACAAGCTGCCGAAGAAACCTGTACCCAGTAGGCTTCGAGGGCCCACTGAGCACATAAAAATAATAAAAGTAGTAAATAATGTAATACAAGAAAGGGGTCACAGAAGCAATTAGTACCATCAAGTAAGGCTAGCTACTCAATTAAGAATCAAGTACAAGTAGACAGTTATCGCTAGCTAATCACATAACAGCATCTCAGGCAATGAAGGAAGATATACTCGGAATCCTTGCGACAATATATGCAATAAATAGAAATCAAAGAAGATAGGAGTAGAACATGTACGACATACCAGTAAACTCAAGTAAAAAGGATGACTGAATAATCAGTAACATCAGGCAAAAAATCCCACACAATACGAAGCAACAATTAACCAACAATGTCAACTAAGCAGTAATAGAGATAAAAAGTAATGCAATTAAATATTGATAAATCCCCCATAAGGAAGCACAATGTACATAGAAAACACGCTCACCCATAAGCCCCTCAATCCGACCTATGAGCACACTGAAGAGAGCAAGTTCAAAAAAGTAAACAAGCATATGAAAGTCATCAAAACCTCACATCCCAATTACAGAACTATAATAAATCTCAAGCCTGGCATTTTGTGCCTCATATCAATAGTATCATCAAGCCATCAGTGGAAAATATCTCAAAACTAGCATCTCATGCCTCATATCAATAGTATCATCAAGCCGTCATTGGCAAATCAAGGCATACAACATTGGTATATCATCGTATCACCAAAAGTCCTCAATAAATTAGGTATCATCATATTTCCATAACTAGTAGTATTATGTGTGTCAAAAAGTTGTACTCACTATCGTACAATGATGAACTCAAGTCCCAGTAGTTGTACTCATTACCGAACAGAGTCGGTCTCAAGTCCCAGCATTTATTAGTAAAAATGATAATTCCCGATGCCAGGAGGTGAAACCTGGATTGAAATAAGTAAAAATAGTATTACTGGGTGCTCGATACAATGCCGAGTCTAAAAGAGTCAAGGATCATTACTAATATTATTATTAGAATATTTCAATTTATTATTTTATGTCATTATCCATCTTTGTTATCAAAATCCTCCTCTAGCCATTATGGCTCAATAATCATGTGGTGATACTGACCTAATGTACTCTCATCGGAGCCATAGGCCCAACCTCTCATATAATGAATGCACAATAAATCAAAAAGTATTTATATCAACATCTGATCACATAAACACAACGCCCTATGCCTTGCACATGTATCTCTAATCAGTTTCTAAGTCACGGGCCCCATATCACTCGGGTACCAACATATAAGTATCAACATGGAACGGATGAAGAATGACACAGGGTTACTATACGACCTAGCTAACCCACCCACGGATGCTATTTAGTACAATTATTAAAGCTATAAGCCTAGAGACAGCCCCACGGAGCATAACTATCATCCGATGATAATGCATTGCAAATCCATGAATCTTACTCCTAATGATGTCAAACAGTCTCCAAATGATATAAAACTTGCGTCAAAGTATTCTATATGTTAATACCAGTCTAACAGTGTTTTTATGCTAAGTTCCAGACTGGGCCTAAAATTGAGCCTAAAATAAGCTTGCGGGGCTCGATCGCTAGAAAAGAAAATAAATATCGCCACGGGATTCCCAACGTCACTAAGAACCTATGCTCCAAAATTGATCATAATTCGAGTCCTCTGTGGGTCCTTATTGATTTGGGATTTTCCCAGAGAGGGAGCATGTCATCTTATGGTTTCCATGTATGTGGTTAAAGTCCTCCATGGGTCCTTCTTGATTTGGGATTATCCCAAAGAGGGAGCATTCCGGCCTTTATATACATAGTATGCAGTTCAAGTCCTCCACAAGTCCCTTTTGATTTAGGATCATCCTAGAAAGGTAACATACCAATGTTTATCTGCTTTTTTATTGTCCTCTTGATTTGGGATTATCCCAGATAGGGTACATGTAAAATCTCTATCTTTGATGTTGCTGATACTTCTTTCTCGCAGTTACTACCATATCAGTAGTTGCAATATCAATCTTATCTTTACTCTATCAAGCTACACTAGTTATGTTAAGACTATAGGTATACATTATCTGTAAGCACAAATTGCATAGGACTTGAGTCAGTGTCAGGGTGACCTACCCTGTCAGTGGTTCCCTTTCCCCTTTTAGTTGATACTGTATATATAGATGGTTACTACCTTGTGTTTGCACTCACTAGCTTTATTGTAGTTGCCCCCTTTGGGGTGGTTTATTGTGTACCATTACTGTACTAATTTTGATTTTCCTTTACCTTACTTATGCTTACTGATGCCCGGTCGGTCACTGATGCCTACTGGGTACCCGTTGTTTTGGTACTCATGCTACACTTCTACATCTTTTCCTGATATAGGTACTAATACGAGTTATTTTGACGATCTTGATCAAGCGCAGTAGATGGTATTTCTGGAAACCAGTGAGCACTTGGCGTCCATGCTGACCGATTTCTTTTTAGTGTTGGAGTTATCCTAGTTGGATCTCGGATTGCCATTTTTGTAGTTTTTCCCATTAAGGATTGTATTTTGTATTCTTGTATATAGATGCTCTAGATCCATGATACCAGGTTCTAGGAATTAATTCATGTTGGGTTTATATTTATAGATCTGTTTCTTACCTTTCTTCTCTTCTCCTCTTCCTTCTTCTTTTTTTTTGGGTTTTTTTACCGGCCCACCGCTATTCGCTCTATGCCAGAAATAGGCTCGTCCAAAAGTGAGATGTACAAGCCATCACAACTCAATTTTTAAGTTATGACAGTTATGTACAAGTTAGGGTGCGTACGGGCACTTATTTTCTATTTCATCACCCCTTCGCATTGCACCCTTATGCGTTGTTTGTACCCTTCGAAACTTAATGAGGGAGTACCTGTTGGGTTATTTGGTTATGTGAGTGTACTTACCGGTAGAATGGGTACCAACTAGGTTCTTTTGCTAGTAGACTTTACTTGTATTCCTTTATTTCTGATTAGTACTATTTATGCATTTTGTATTCTTGGTTAGCTTAACTAGGTGATGGTTTTGTTGTATCTTGTTGGTATCTCCATGTGTTAGTTATGTTGGAGCTCCAAGTACGTGTCACGTCTGCTCATGATCTGGTCTTGGACCGAGTCTATGTGTTATGTCCTATTTGTAACTTTCTTTATACTTGTTAGTTGATACTACGTGCTACTGTGTTACCTACTAGGATTATTCTATACCTTGCTTATACTTGCTTATGCCCAATTGGCCTATGATGCCTACTGGGTACCTGTTGTTTTTGTACTCATGCTACACTTCTACATCTTTTCCTGATCCAGGTCCAAGTAGGGGTTATTATTATGTACGTAATCAAGCAAAATAATTGGTATTTTATGGAGATTCGATGAGCAGTTAGCGTCCATGCTGGACGGTTCTTCTTTCAGTGTTGGATCCATCCTAGTCCGGTCTTAGATAGACTTTGTCTTTTGTAGTTTGCCCTATTAGGGGTTTTATTTTTTTATCCATATGTATATATTCTCTACAACCATGACACCAGGTTTTGGGAGTTTTCTGATGCTTGGTTTTATATTTGCAGATCTCTTTTATGCCTTCCTTCTCTTCCTCTTTTTTTTTTTTTGGGTTTTTGTTACCGACCCATCGGTATCCGCTCTGGGCCAGGATCAGGCTTGTCTACAAGTGAGATGTAGATGCCATCATAATTTGATTTTTAGGTCGTGAAAGAGTAGTATCAGAGCGCTAGGTTCATAGGGGTCTTTGGCTTTAGGAGCAGGAGTTTGGTAGAGTCTAACGGAGTGGTACGTAGACGTTCGTATCCTATCTTCGGGAGGCTACAGGCATCTTTTAAAGGGACAATTCTCACTTATTTTTTCGTGCGAGGTATTTACTGGTTCTTGGTTACTTATATTAGTTCTACTTCTCCGCAGATAGTATGAACGCAGTTAGCACCAGAAGGTGATGATGTTTCCTCGCCTCCACGAAGAGCTCCAGTTAGGGGCCGAGTTAGAGCTAGAGCCTAAGGATTTGGCCAGACTAGAGCTGAGCGGGATGAGTCTACACCCACTAATCTACCTTTATTATAGCCTCAGCTGCCTTCGGATGAGGAAATGAGAGATATGTTGAAGCTCCTTCTATTCAGCTGGCACCAGTGACAGCTATGGATCCTCTCGTATAGACTATACCTAAGATACCACCAGTTTAGTTGTCAATCTAGTTCTTTGAATGCAGTTCCTGTTATGACTTTCGAGGATCGAAAAATACACAATCATTTTATACATATAGGGCCTCAAAGATTTTTTGGTGACTCTAAACAGGATCCATATGGGTTTATTCTAGAGTGTGAAAAGTGGGTGCAGACTTTGATTAGTTAGAGGGTCGGGCAAAGGCCTGGTGGAGGTCATACAGAGAGAACAGTCTGTCAGGGTCTGCACTAATAATGTGGGATCAGTTTGTGGATGCGTTCATGGCTAAGTGTGTTCCCCGAAGTATTCATGAGGATCTCAGGGCTCAGTTTGATAATTTGCAGTAGGGATCGAGGAAAGTTACAGAGTATGAGGCCCGATTCACACAATATTCAAGACATGGGGTTGCTATTAGTCTGACAGATGTTGAGTGGGTTCGTTGCTTTGCAGCAGGATTGAGGCCATATTTGTAGGCAGATATGGAGCTATTATTGGCTCAGTGCAACCCATTCTTAGATGTGGTCGATCATTTCTGTAATATGGAGAGGCATCATTTCTTGGCCCAAGGAGGTGACAACAAGAGAACGTTGTTAGGGAGATTTCAATGGGTTGCAGTATCACGACCTGATTTATTAAATCATGATGCAACCTACTATACCACAAGTAGGAAAACCAAACCTGTAGTCTGAAGACAAGCGGAGGACTACTATATCAAAAGCGTAAAGCACAAGTACAAAAACAAAAGATGAAAGAAAGCATAAATATAAAGAATCAGCAATCCCTAAAACCCGGTATCAGTGTAATACAAAATTTCTAAGTACAAAACATAGAATCACATGTCTAATACAAATGTATCTCCAAAAATACATGGATACCAATCTAATACTGAACAAAAAAAGGAAAATCTAGACGCTAAGCTCACCCTGAGTCTTTGAAAGACAATAGACTCGACAAGAATAGTGGTCTGAATCAAGGTTGGGCACCTGTACTCGGATCTACACATGGCAAGTGTAGTATGAGTACAAGTTGCCGAAGAAACCCATACCTAGTAGGTTTCGAGGGCTCACTAGGCACATATCAATAATAAAAGTAGTAAATAACGGAAGACAATAAATAGGGTCACAGAAGCAAATAGTACATTATGAAAGCTAGCTACTCAGTTAGGAATCAAGTAACAAGTAAAACATATAATCGCTAGCTAATCACATAACAAGATTTCAGGTAATGAAGAAAGACATACCCGAAATCCTTGTAGCAATATATGTGAATAATAATAATAATAATAAATAATCGGGAGTCAAGTAGAAGATAGGAAGAGAGTATGGACGGTATACCGGTAACCTCAAGTAAGGAATGAAAATAATGATTTAAAGCATAATATCCCACATAACAAAAAGTATCAAGTAACCAATGTGAATGGATAAGCAGCAGTAACAGTAATTTAGTAATGCATATATATGCTGCCAAGTCCCCTAGAAAGGAGTGCAACATACACAGTAAACACGTTCACCCATAGGCATCTATATACTACTAGGGATACACCGAAGAAAAACAAGTGCAGAAAAATAAATACACATCATGAAGTATCAAGTCTTGTGTATGTTTCTCTTCCGGTACCTATAGGCTTAGCAGGTAGAACCCATGGAAGCTACCCTAAGTGTTCCCGATATATCAATACTCTGTCCTATACCCCTCCCCTCTATCTGCATTGCCAAAGCCTGGAGGAAAGGTCAATGGAGGTGTGCCCACCATGTACAATATCTAACATCATCATAATCTACCATCTCAAACCATAAGCCTCAAAGCTACCAAATCTGGAATTCAATGCCTCATATCTATATAAATAGTCTCAGTAAGTCGCAATATTGACAAGTCATGATGTCCCACGCCTCAAAGCCGTAATGTCAGCAGGTTATGGCGTCCCACGCCTGAATGTCATGTATCACTAACTCCTCTAGGAAATTGTATCAATAATACTCCAATCTATTTCTCCCAAATCTGTAAATCCTAACCACAGTTTTAATGATAACGAGCGGCGAAAGCATACAAAGATAGTGAAGCTTCCATCGCAACTATTTAGGGTGATAGGGAAGCTTTTTCTATGTTGTTTACCTTAGTTACTGGGGGGTTTCGGGGAAAAAGCGCCTCTTTCCTTATTCTATCTCTTGATGTTCAAGCTCACCAACTTGATCTTCCACGGGGACCGTATGTCCGAACAGGCTTGGAAAAAAAGGTAAGGCCTCACTTTCCTTTTCCACTCAAGTGTACGGCGGGTGGGGCTTCAAGTGGCTTTTTTATGAATAGTTTCAATCAAAATTTCATCGATTGTAGCTAGTGATTGCCTGGGTCGGTAAGTTTTTCAAGGTTACTCTTGGCCGAATCTAACTCCATTTTCTTATCAGCAGACCAACTCTGTTCAAGAGCAGTCTTCCCCAGTCCCTGAAAGCCCTCCGGGGGCCTAGCCCTCTTTCTCCACTCGAGTCTGAAGTTCAGCGACTTTCATTATTGACGAACACCTGCGTCATTCCGCTGGCATCTCGTATTCACGCCCCCGTTTGACTGCCGCTCGGGGATGTAGTTGTGATAATAATGAAAGTGAGTACAACAATGGACTCAAGTACCAACAGATGTACTCACTGCCGAATAAATTCGGTCTAAAGTCCCAAAATTAATTAGAAATTTTAGTATTGGGTGATCGATACAACGTATGGTCTAAAACAGTTAAAAAGTCCTTTAACCTATATTATTATTAGAAAATTCCAAGTTATTACTTTATGTCATTATCTGCCATCATTACTAAAATAGTGTCTAGCTTTCACGACTGAATGATCATATGGTGATACTGGCCTAACCTTAATGCACTCTCAACGGAGCCTATGGCCCAAACTCTCATATAATGCATGAACAACATTTCAAAAAGTAAATATATACATGAAATGAAAACCTCCTGTGCCCCTCACAGGTATCACTGGTCAATCCTGGGTCACAGGAACCATACTTATTTGGATGCCAAAATAAATAACGAATGCGGAACGACCAAAAGAATGGGCCAAGGTTACTATAACAACCTAGATACCCAACCCACATATTCTATTTAGTACAGTTATCAAAGTTATAAACTCTAGATAGCCCCATTGTCGTTCGACGATAAAGCGCTACAAGTTTGCAAATACTACTCTGACTGATATCAAATGAACTCTAGTT
>JBDJHY010283140.1:0-10174 GCA_039654485.1 Withania somnifera
TGATATAGGAACCTAATATCATAATCATTTAGGAGCTCGACCAATCTCCTCTATCTGCGATTGAGCTCTCTAGCTCAAAATATACTGAAGGTTGCGGTGATCAATGAAAATCTCACAATGGACCTCGTAAAGATAATGCCTCCAATCTTGAGTACAAAAAATACCCTGCCAACCCTAGATCATGGGTAGGGTAGTTGTGCTCATGAGTCTTCAACTGACATGAGGAATATGCAATAACTCTGCCCTGCTGTATCAAAATACAACCTAACCCAAGGTCGAATCACAATAAAAGTATAAGGATGGCCCTCAACAGGAAGCGTCAACACTGGTACAAAAGTAAGTAACTCCTTGAGTCTTAGGAAACTGGACTCACAATCCCAGAACCACCAAAAGGGAACATCCTTCCAGTTCAACCTGGTCATAAGAGCTGCTATGGATGAAAAACCCTGCACAAACCGTCTATAATAATCGAACAACCCAATAAAGATGCGGACCTCAGAAGGAGTGGTGGGTCGAGTCCAATCACGAACTGCTGAAATCTTAGCTGGATCTACACTAATACCAACTAAAGATACAACATGCCCCAAGAATACAATCGAATCTAACCAAAAGTAGCACTTCGAGAACTTTGCATACAATTGCTCAGTTCTCAAAAGCTGGAGTACAAATCTCAAATGCTCCCATGCTACTCTCGGCTACGAGAATACACCAGGATATCATCAATAAATACAATTACAAAAGAATCAAGGTACGACCTAAACACTCTGGTAATAAGATCCATAAATGCAACTAGGGAATTAGTCAGGACAAATGACATAACTAAAAACTCGTAGTGCCCATACCGAGTCTGAAAAGAAATCTTCGGGATAACCCCAGTATGAATCCTCAGTTGGTGATAATCCAATCGTAAATCAATCTTTGAGAACACTAACTCTCCCTGAAGCTGATAAAACAAGTTATCGATCCGAAGCATAGGAGACTTATTCTTCACTGTAACTTTATTCAACTACCTATAATCGATACACATACACATAATCCCTGTCTTTTTTCTTTACAAATAATATTGTAGCACCCTATAGAGAAACACTAGGGCGAATAAAGCCTCTGGAAACCAAATACTGTAACTGAACACTGAGCTCTCAGAGATCTGTTGGAGCCAAGCAATAAGGTGCAAGGGAAATTGATCTGGTATCTGGCTCAACCTATATAGAAAAATCAACAACATGTTCGGGTGGGAAGCCAGGTAACTCATCTAGAAAAACATTAAGGAACTCTCTTACCATGGGCACAGACTCGGGGGAGGACGGTCACCACTTACATTATGAACATGTGCTAAATAAGCATACGACCTCGGACTAAAAAGATGCTAGGTTGTATACTGAATACAACTGACATCGAAGAATGGCTAATAAGGCTCTGCAACACTACCAAAGACATATCAGGCACGGATAAGGTCACGTCTTGGAAAATAATACAGGACCACATGATTAAGGGATAACCAATCCATGCCCAAAATCATATCAAAATTAATCATATCCATAGACAAAGATCAGCCCAAGTGTCCAAACCCCATAGAGTCACAATACAAGCTCGGTGAATTCGATCCACCATAATAGGCTCACCTACAGGAGTAGCCATAATTAGTCACAAGTAAAGGCACACATATAACACCCAAATGGGGTGCAAAGTACACAGACACATAGGAATATGCAAAACCAAGGTTAAATAATACTAAAGCTGGCTGTTGACAAACTAATAACATACCCATACTTATGGCATCAGAAGCCTCTGCTCGGGCTCTATCAAGTACGATATAGAACTGGCGACGCTCAGTGCCCTATTGATCTCCCCCTTTACTCTATCCCTGGTTCCTCCGGCCCTCACCACGATTACCTCGATTCAGTAACTGACCACCTCTAGTCAGTAGCGGTACTATTTGTAAAGGTTCTGCGGTCTAAATTACTAGCTAAATAACCCGATACCACAGGCACTCTCTGAAATAGTGACCTGTCTCACCATACTAATAAAAACCTCGTCCTCTGCCTCGACCAAAATCACCAACTGGTCCACCCCAGCCCTGAGCCCCTAGAAAATGCATCTTGGACGGGCTGAATACTCTAAACACCACTAGCTAATAATCTGAAGTCCTAAATTGTCCTGCTAGGCTATCCTTGGTACCGTTGCTGCGACTGAGGTCGTCATCTATCATACCAACTCCCAGAAGACTGCAACCCACTAAAATTGCCCTAATGGCGCTGTCTCTTGTTGCCGCCCCCTTAGGCTAAGGAATGATGCCTCTCTATGTTATGGGTGTGATCAACCACTACTAATAAAGGGTTGTCTTAAGCTAGTAATAAATCTATGTCTTCTTGCTACTCTGGCCTCAATTCTTCTACAAAGAGATGAATCCGCTCATCATCTGTCGGCATAATAGTAGCCCCATGTCTCGAGTACTGTGTGTCGGGCCTCATACTCTGTAACTATCATCGACCCCTGCTGTAAATTTACAAAATGAGCCCTGAGATCCTCTCGAACACTCTAAGGAACATACTAAGCCATGAACGCATCCACAAACTAATCCCACATCAGCTATTGAGGACCCTAAGGGTCTATTCTGTCTGTATGATCTCTATCAGGCCTTTTAGGAGACCTCTAAGTGATACCCAATAAAATCAACCCCTTGTGTAACTCTCAGGCCCAATGTCTGCAACCTCTCCATGTACTCTGCAATAAACTCATATGGATCCTATACAGAGTCACCAGAAATTCTCGTCTCATACGCATAAAATAATTGTGCATTCTCCAATCCTCAAAAGTCATAATAGGGACTACATGCTGAGACTGGGTTGGCGGTGGTACTAGCAATCTCTCTGAGACAGACTGTGTAGGATGATCCATAGCTACCGTTGGTGTCAGATGATCTGGGGAACCATATATCGCTCCTTGTGCTGAAGTCTGACCCTAATTAAATGAGGCTCTACCGAACATAGTCATCACAAACTGCTATGTATCTCTCAATGCATCATTTGAAGGCTGTTGAGTCTACGATAGAGGCAGATCTGCGGGTGTGTGTTCACCCTGCTTAACTCTGGTCTGACCTCTCCCTTAGTCTCTGGCCCTACCCCGACCCCTAACTAGAGCTCTATGTGAGGGCGAGGGAGAATCGTCACCCTCTAGTGCTAATCTCTTGCATACCATCTGTAGAAGAATGAACCAAAACTAGTAACCAAGAAACCAATAAATACCTCACACAAAAGAATCAACAAGAATCAACCCTATAGAAGAGCCTTGTAGCCTCCCGAAGATAGGATACGAACGTCTACGTAAGACTCTACCAGACTCCTGCTCTTACATCCAGAGACCCCTATGAACCCAGTGCTCTATACCACACTCTGTCATGACCCAAAAATCGAGTTATAATTGTGTTTACATCTCAATTGTAGACAAGCCTGGTCTTGGCCCAGCACGGATAGCGGTGGGACAGTAACAAAAACCCAAAAACCAAAGAAGAAGAAGAAGAAAAGGAAAGCATAAAAGAAATCTGGAAATACAAGACCCGTTATAAAATAACTCCCAGAACCTGGTGTCATTATTGTAGAGAATATATATATATATGAATTCAAAAATACAACCTCTGATAGGGTAACTACAAAAATGACTATCCAAGACTTGACTAGGATAGCCCCAACACGAAAAGAAAAGTCGACCAGAAAGGACGCCAGCTGCTTACCAAATCTCTAGAAAGTACCAGCTACTGCGCTTGACCACGACCATTGAAAAACTCTTACTTGTACCTACATTAAGAAAATGTGTAGAAGTGTAGCAAAGTACCAAAAAAACGGGTTCCCAATAGGCATCATAGATCGACAGGGCATAAGTAAGCATAAATAAGGTAAAGATAAATCAAAGTATGTAGAGTAGTGGTACCTACTGAACCACCCCGAAGGGGAAAATATAATAAAAGCTAAAGAGAGCAGAGACAGGGTAACAATCATCAATATATATAGTATTGGATAACAAGTGAAGAGGATCCACTAATAGGGTAAGTCACACAAACACTGACTCGATTTGTAAGCAACTCGGGCCTAGATATAACATCTACATGTAGTCCTATCATAATCAATGTAACTAAGACCTGATAGAGTACAACTAACGTCAATAATACAGCTACTGATATAAAAATAAAGGCGATAAGGAAAGTAGGCAACCATAACGAAGAACAAAGATTTGATATATGCCCTCTATGGGATGGTCCAAAGTCAAAAGGGCTATAGAAGAAGCACCAATATTTATTGGCATACACCATCTCTGGGATAGTCCCTAATCAAGAGGGTTCTAGAAGCGCAAATAATTACTAATATGTTCCCTATCTAGGATGATCTCGAGTCGAGAGGAACCCATGGAGGACTCAAACTGCATACCCTATATAGAAGTGCCAAAATGCTCCCTCTCTAGGATAGTCCTGAATTCAGAAGGACCAACAGAGGACTAGAACCACATACACTGAAACCAGAAATTGACGTGCTCCCTCTCTAGGATAATCCCAAAGTGAGAAAGACCCACGGAGGACTCAAACCATATACCACTACTCCACCGTATATCTCTCCCTCGGGCTATGCAACAGGGTCTAAGCATACAACTCGGATAGGTAGGATCTCTTGAGGGACTTGAATCCACATGAAACAAACCTCGTAACCAGCACACCAGTAGTGTAGTCATCAAGGAGAAAATGTCAACACTAGGGCTCAATCCCTATATCTTATCTTGGTGTGACCTAAGTACATCCATATAGGCACACCCTATGTCATAGCAAGGTTCCCACTATCTTCACGCATGTAATCTCCTGAATCATAAACCCCACTAAGGTATCATTTCAGATGGTGGGGGTAAAATAGCGTCATAACACTCGTAGTCATAGACACAAGAAATGCAAGTACCTAGAACCAATTTCCCATCAATACCCTATGAGAACCATCAAATAGATGTCAGGCTCTGACAAAGAGTATAATCTCTCCTAGCCCCACTATGATCCCAAATCCTGGCTAACCGCACCTGAAGTGGCATAAATGCTCATCAGTCTAAGTACACACATATGCAAGAGGAGCTACAAAATCAACATATCTCAGCCAAATAACCTATATCCTGGGCTAGTCCCTGATTAGGGCAAAATTTCACCATACCGGGTTGCTAACTACCTAACATATCCATCTCTAGCTAAGTATAATGCCATATCAGAAAGAGGTCACTATCAACATAGCCATAACCGGATAAATATGAGGTCACTAAGTAAGGCGATGGAGATTCCACCATAGCGTACCCTGCTAATTGTGGCCCAAGGGCCACCCTTGCCCCAGTCACATACACAACATCTCAAACAAAACATAAATAATCATCCTACCTTGATTGGCTCGATAGCCACCAACCTATATGGGGGAAAATTGTTAAGCTCTAACCACTAGTTTAATCCCCTCCCCAACCTCACTACGGTCCAGAGTCCGTGTATACGCATCAAAGGTGTTACTCCTCCCCTAGCCACACTACAGTCCAGAGTCGGCATAAAGCACGTGGGCAGGGCGATACATCCCAGGGTAAGTAGTTAGGTTACAATCCAGCTAAATAAGCCATAATCCTAATAGATAAGCATATCGGGGCCCGAATAATCATCTTGACCCCTAGATGATGCTTTACTATAAATATACTATACTAATACCCAATCTGAAGAAAGTAGATTGTAGCCTACTTAGATTTCGGCAATATCCCCGAAAAGTTTATCGTAATACCAGAATAATGTACGAAGCTCAAAATCACGCAAGACTAGAAAAAATACAACTAGCATTTAAATATGAGTAAAACAAGACTCATATTTCTATATAAAAGGTGGGGTCAAAGTCTCGGCTAAAATCGAGTTCATAAACCCTAACAGCTAGGAAATTGAAAATATTTATACCCACTCGTAGAGCATAGCTCGTATGTCACACGGTATAAATAGTGCTAATTTCAACGGTAGAATCAAAATATATAAGCTCTAAAAGTCAATAGAAAACGCAATAATAATAGTGAAAACATGTCTCTAAGGATCAAACTACACTCTAACACTTGAAAGGACTAAATTTAAGCTTGGAGAAGGGGGGATTTTGCCTGAAATTATTTGAAAATGAGGAAAAATAGCCGCAGGACTGTTTTAAAGGCACTGACAATCAGTGAAGCGATTGCGCCCACCCAACACGATCGCGTTGAAGATGGTCCCTAGGAAGCACCACGATCGCGACCCTTTAACGCGATTGCGCAAAAGAGAAAAAATCTAGGAATTTAGAGTGATCGAGCTCCCCTGGCGCGATTGCGCTAAAAACCAATACTGAAAATTCAAAACACACTTCCTCGAGTATAAAATGTAATCGGGGTCCGACTTCATCGACCCATATATAAATTTTTTATTTAAACGATAATATGGACTTAACGAAATTGATAAAAATGACATTCGGGGTCATATGAACCAAGTAAGCCCCAAAAAAGTCTTAATTACAAGAAATATACCACAACAACCGCTAGGGACCCAAATTAACGATCCCAGCAAGCCGCACACGAATTAAGAAAGTTACAAGGATGCCCTAAATACAAGGAAGCTGCAAAAATGTGAAAATACTTTCGAGGGTCATTACAACTCGATTCTCACCTTTTATACCTGTGCAAAAAAGGAGAAAATTTAATATTGAATTTGAAGTGTTTAACCATCAAATGCAATACCTATGTAACATATCTTGACAAAAACATGTTCTCATGTAATAAGTTAGCTTATTTTGACAACCTTGATAGATTATCTAACCCAATTAGGGAAGTTGTTCAGATTACTACTCTTGTAATTACCTAATTATATATAACTATCATTATAACTTAAAATATAATAGCACCTATGTAACAGATCTTGAGAAGAATATGTTACAACCCAATTCACTTGCCAAAAGATGAAAATATTGCTACCTGATAGGTACTAGACTTATCATTGTTCTAAGAACCAAAGCAATTAACTCATATATATTTGCATACAAATCATTTATCACCAAAGGTATTTAGTTAGTACAATGACATTAGTGTACATAATTACTGTCATCTTTCAAAGGTGTTTTGATTACGGTGCAGCTTATAATCAGTTAAAAATGGACTACTGCTAATTTTACACTCTATCCAATAAGCTAAGAAAGAAGTTCAAGTGTAAAGCATATCAGAGGCAGTCAACATATTTTTCTATGTCCATTAAGGACATGCTCAACACTAATCCTTCTGTTGAGGTGTACAGGCGGCCTGTTCAGTATTGATTCTTATAGTACTGTTCAGAAAGTCGATAAGCTAATAAGGTATTTACTTATCTAATATATTATAAATAAAATATAATTTGCATAAGCTAAAAGTTCTTTTAAACATGAAGTTTTAATTGGCAAATTAAAGATAGAATATACTTGTATATTGGTACTATGATGGATCTCAGTTTTCACTGCACCATTAAAAAGATACAAAGTTAGCTACTAAGTGCTATGTAATTTTAATATTTAGTAAAGAAAAGTAAAATAGAATACATCATATAAGTTTGAGTTTGCTTCTAACCTTGAATGGTGGTAAGTTAACAAGAAGTTGCATTTTCCTATACATCTCCTCTTGGCGTACCACTATAGTACTCAGTTGAGAATTTAGTGCTCGAATCTGAGATTCGTATTATTTTATTTGGGATTTCTACTCTTGTATCTGCAGCTGCTGATTTATACAATAGTTTCAGTTGAATTTAATCGTTTCTGTAACTCACTTTGGCAGTAACAACTTCCTGCTTTGCCTTTTTGAGGCGTCTTTCAACTCTGTCATTCTGTTTGTGTCTTTCTTGTAGTATTAAGTTTGGACCATAACCGAGACCTCTATGTATCCCAACTTTGTACCAAATACGGGATTTACAATTTCATCAATAGTCGTCGAAGAATCTCCCGAAGTATATAGATCTTTCAAATACTTTATGTGTTCCTGCATAAAAATATTAATACTATTTAAAGGACAAGGCATAACTTCTACATAATATTAATCGATACATCAATCCTGGACACAAGTTTATAATGTAGTTAGCATCTTGGGGAAGATTGGCAATAGTGAAAAGATTACAAAAGTTTAGTATCCAAGTTCCGCAGGAGAGTGTGTTCTGTGGAGTAACTCCTCTATTTTGAATGTGTTCACTACTAGTACTTGGTGGCAAAGATTATTAAGATGGTTACATTTTAGTAACTGGGAGACTAAACTTGAATGGGCTAACAGATGGGCAAGTAAGAAGTCTAGAAAAGGCACATTAATTAGTTGTGTGTTTGCTATGATGGTGTACTTCTTCCGGAGGGAAAGAAATGCCATGATATTTCAATCAATTTCTACTAAAGTGACAGACTCAGTAAAGATACTTCTCTCCCTATACATGTTATGGAAAGGGATCTACCCAGGTGAAAAACTACTTTGCAAAACTCTAGACAGACTGGCTTGATTCAAACCCATCGGAGAATTAGTCTTTCTTTAAATATAAATAATATTGTATTGCTACTGCTTTGTATGTTGTCTTACTTAGCTATATAGGTTGTTTTTAGTTTATTTAGAAGTAGGTGGTCAACACTTGCTTAGAAAATGTCAGCTTTTTTATATTAATAAGCTAGTTTCGATCAAAAGAAAAGTTTCCTTACATAGTGACTCTCATCCTCAACAAATGACCATTCTTTTTCATTTGTGTAATGAGAAAGCTTGTAAAACTCTTTTGTCAAGTTCTACGCTGTCAGGTTTAGTTTCACACTATAAAATAAGAAAATAATATGAAATAGTATTAAAGTATCATAAGTAAAAAAAATGAAATAACTTATAATTTTAGCACAAGCCACTGTAAATGCTTTTGACCCCTGAAATGATTAAATTTAAGCTTAGTTCGATTGGCCTTTTATATATTACATCATTTCTACAAAGAAAATATAAATGTCATAAATTAAATAACAATACAGTAACATAAATATAAATTAACTTATGTTCTGGACTGATCCACATGTCACAAAGTCTATTTTAATTATTTGGGGTCAATATTTGCACTTCAATTTACGAGCTTCTTACTTAGAGCATGCACTTTTAAATTTTTATTTTAAGTTATAACACCATTGTCCACTTCTATTTTTTCTGAATATCCTCTCATCGATCTTTCACATAATGCTCATCCAATTTAATCTCATACCTGTCCTGAAAAATAAATGAGTTTTGAAGAAATACACAAAATTAAAAAAGATAGTGAATAGGATCATACATGGACAACTAAGATGCTATCTTATGCAGGGAGACTGCAGCTAATCAAGTGTGTGTTGTATACAATGCAAAATTACTGGGCACAATTTTTCTTATTACCGAATAAGATCATCCAAACAGCGGAGGCAGTTTGCAGGAGATTTTTATGGACTGAAGGGAATAAAATTACAAAAAAGACATTCATAGAATGAGAAGAGAATAGGAGGATTTAATATTATTAACATGAGTATATGGAACAAAGCTTCTATTATTGAACATCTATGGAGCCTGTGTCATAAGAAAGACAAGATGTGAGGATGATATTGAAAGCAAAAAGAGTGTTTGAGAAAGCTAGTTACACTAACGAGGATGTGATGCACATGCATTCATGTTTCATAAAACACATATACCAGAGATTTAGAGGAAGCTTCCCTAAAGTTAGGTGGAAGAAAGTAACTTGTAATAACCATATCAGTACCAAGTAGTTGTTTACACTAATTGCGAATGGGAGAATTTATACACGGGATAGACTAACAAGATGGGGCATCACCAATATTAGGATATGTCCATTATGTGAACTGGTGGATGAAATAGTGGAGCATTTATTCTTTGGATGTAATTTCTCAGGAAGTATATGAGTTAAGATACTATGATGGTTGGGCATTCAAAAAACACCTATGAACTAAAGAGATGAATTGGTATGGGCTAAGGAAAATGTTGTTGGTCCATCTACCGAATAATGCTATCTGATTGTGTATATCTCTTGTGGGGTGAGAGGAATCAACGAGTGTTTCAAAGAAGGAAGAAGGCTGTTGAAGAAATCAGCGAACAATTGTTGCAGGAAATACATCTTAGGGGAGAAAAGTGTGTGGAGATAGGAAGAGATTTAGAATAT
>JBDJHY010283151.1:0-10174 GCA_039654485.1 Withania somnifera
AGAATCCCAAATAGCAAGCGCTCACATAACATGTCATATACTCATATCCCTCCGGGGTAACTGAATATGAGTTCATGGTAGTTCAATGGAGTTGTGTAAACGTTCAATGGTTTAAGTGTGACACTCGCAAGATGATATTGTTTAAAGATTTTTTAATCTATTCAATCTTTCCCGTTTGACTCTCAATGAGAAGTTTTTATAGCCACACATATTTTTGCAGTCTTAATATCATGAGTTTTAAAAGTCACATAATTACAAAAATATAATGACATTTAAAATTATTAATTTTTTTTAAAATTCTATGCCAAATCGACAATAGCACGTAACTTAGAATGGAGGTAGTAATGTCTCAACTTACAAATTAGTAAAAACTTGTCATTAACATTAGTGAGCTAAGCATCCAATGGTGTTGGCCTAGTAGTCAATTAAAATTGGGTTGAGTACATGGGTCTCAAGTTCAAATCCCAGTAGAAACAGAAATACACTAGGTAATTCTACCCATATGTTCTAAACTTGGTGAATAGAGTTACTAGATATTTGTTGCTGGTGGGAGGTGGTAGATATCCACTGAAATTAGTTGAGGTGCGCGAAAACTGGCCTGGACACCATGGTTATAAAATTAATATTACTGAGTTGTTAAAGCATTAAAAGAGAGGATTCAAACTTCTAATGAACAATTGTTTTGATTTTCTATTCGGTGTCTGATATCCATATTGGAGCTGATTAAATTCAGATTCGCACTTTGCACGGCTCATTTCTTAGGGTGGTTCTCTCAATAAATTTTTTTCATTTTAGGGCTCGAACATGTGACCTTTGGTTCAGGTTGGAGGGATCCGACTATCCCGCCAAAACTCATGGCAGCGCTCTATTATTTTGTCTTTTGCTTTATTTATGTGATTAAGGATTTTCTTCCTTTCCTAACACCTAAGAACATTTAAGAAACTTTTTGTAAACTTCAACTTCAACTTTTTCAAAAAAACTTGACCTAACTTGAATTATTTTCCAAAACATGTAAGCCATCAACAAGTTTATTGTGGTGCTAATTTGTTGCAATCGTATTTATTTCTCTCTATTTTGTGAATCACATTTAGAAACTAACTTAAAGTTTAATTTAGAGACCGTTACTAAGCAAGTTACAAGTAAAAATTATAAAGTAATCATTCATAAATATTACTAAATTATAAAAAATATTGGCACACAACAATAAACTCTCAAACAAAAAGACTTAATTTGTTATATTCTTGTGAGATAACAAAATTAATTATATATTTTTTTTATCTATAGTGAGTGTATGTGTGAAATGTGAAAGTTTGTGAAAATAAGAAGCATATATTTGGAAAGGACATTATATGTAAATAATAAACAACATTAAATTCATGTCTCGCAGATCGTCTTTAAAAACTTAGATCACAATAAAGATTTATTTAGATTTATTATATCATAACTTTCACTTAAAGACTCAACCAGTTATATGGTGTGGTTGAGGAAATCATTTTCAGTGCAATTTTGGTATCTTTTTCACTAATCTTTGGTTGTAACTGATCAATCATCCAAATTTTTGATTGTAACTCGTTAATTTCCTTTACCAAATATCTTTCAAAATTTTCGATCTCTTCTGTCAGCTGCTCAAGTCTCTCTGAACCGTTCCCCTTGAAACTTTCTGTAGAGCGCTCAATGTTATCTTCAATAGCTTTTCCTTTTCCCTTGTCATCGAATATCATCCTTTTCTGTTGGTCCATCTTCTCATGTTTTTTGTGACGACAAATTTTTTCTATTGTCATCCTACAACTTGTGGAGCACTCAGTTGATTGTTTCGCCTGCAAAAATCGATCGACGACTGATTCAACATCTGGTTTACCAAATATAAATGGTTCACCTGCAACTGAAAAAATAATAATAGCAAATTCAATTCCGCACAAAACAGAAAGATCTGTTGCTTGCTTGCAAAGGGCTTTCTGTTTGTTAGAGAACATGATCTCCTCAGCACGCTTATTTTTTGTGGACTTCCTTTCACTTTTCTCTTGCATCAAAGAGCTCTTTCTCGCCATGACTATCACAAGAAGAAATATTATATATAAAGTTCTTGTAAATCTCATTTTAGAGTGGGTATAGACGAGAGCAAACTTATATATTTATAGCCGCGTCAATTTTCAAGTTTTGTGATTTACATAAACTTTCCTTGTGATTAAGCAAAATTAATTTTCATCCTCTACTTCATTAAATTAGCTAAATTGTCTAAACTTTTTAGTTTAATATAGGAATATCCGATGGCATTTCCCAAAATTACCCACTTAAACTACCTATTTCCTTTTGTACTTAATGAATGACATAGTATAATTATGGCTTTATTTATCCCTCTAATATGTTCTAAAAGATAAAGCAAGAAACATTTATGTTGAACTATTTTATATTTTATTACATATTTTATGAATATATCCTCTATTTGTGTATACTTCCAATTTATTATAAAGAAAAAGTAGCAAAGACAACATTTTTACTAATAAATAAAATAATCCAAAGAGAAACATTTTTGGAATGAAATTGGCGAGGGAGCTGGCCAAACCAGCATAATAATTGTTTTATATGATTGAGTCAATAATAATTTGTATTTATTTTGTGAATAGACTTTGATTAATTCAAGGGTATATACGTCATTTACAATTAACCATCTACAAGTGATTTTCGCTAAAAAAATCTTAAACGGGGGAGGGAGGGGGGTATTTTCAGAGACAGAGCGGGGGTGAGTGTAATATCATAAAACTAGTGTGCATCAACAAAGTAATTAGGAAAAGTTTACAGTTGACTAGCATAGATTACCTTAATCTTCCCGATTTGACTTTACTGCTAAAGATTACCTTAATTTTATTTTTTCAAAAAATAAATAAGAAGTAAAATAACATACCATACCATACATTTTGAATTAATGTTTTTTATTTACTTACTATTGTTTTTCCTGCTATTAATTAGTTTTAATAACCATCAAGAGATGTGATTTGGCAACCAATAAATGAGATTCCTACTCTTTTAATCAAGGTCTCAGATTTGAATCCTATTTAAAATTGAGAATTTCTTCTAGGAAGTCCTTTAACGAACCTGAAGTGACGCAAAGTTGAATTAGCCCAACCAATGAGTAGCATATGATTAAGAAAATATTTTTATATTATAAATTTTTTTGAATGAGTCAGTAAATTATATTTAAATATTTAGAATTATTGCTTGTATTGATTAAGCACCTGAACACATGAGAAAGTATTCCTATTGGACACTTTTGATTAAAATTTAGGAAAACGTTTATGCGCGTGTTTTCGAGCACCCATTATTGTAGATAAAGTCATCGCTTAAAGTGTGTCACCTCCTTTAATATAATTATTAGTCTCAATAAGCTTTAAAATCTCAGATCTATTCTAATTGATGTTGATGTGTATAACCTATAACCAAAGGAGGTGACATATTTTATGTGACTACATAATGGATGTTTGAGAACATGTACAAAAGTTTTTTCCAAATTTGGTCGGAGTGTCTAATGTGAACGTTTTATCATATATATCTTGATGTTCTATTAAAACAAGTCATAGTTCGAGCGTCTAAATAAAATTTACTGGTAAATTTAGGTATTTTAAAAGGCAAAGATCAATTCAAAAGTTTGAGAAATCCCATGCATTAGCTACATTTATGATAAGAAATCCATAGGAATTCATGTAACTTATAACTAAATAAATTTAGTAACTGTTTTGTTTACTAAATGCAATTAGATTCATGTGTATATACATGTTATAACTACTTTACTGTTTATTCTAGGATACCAATTTGTGTTATTAAATAGAGTTACCTGCAAATTTATAACTTAAAACTCGGTTATTTGTTATCAGTGTATTGAACTTAAACTTTATTATTTGCTCTTTTTTTATTTTTCATTCGGTTCGGTAGCTGCTTTAGGGCTCTAGCTAATTTGGATTCACGCAATGTAAGACCCATTAGAGAAGGAAACACTTCTTACGAGGATCTTTTCCATCTCATATTTTGAACTCGAGACTTTTGATTAAGAAGTGAGGAGTGCTATTCATCCAACCACATCCTTGCTAGTTATTATTGGCTCTATTTCACCATTGATATATGCCATATTTGTCTAAAACACTATTTCTTGTTTTATGTTCCTTTTTCTTACCAAGTTAGTAACAAAGTATTTCGTATTTTACCTTGTACATATTGTCCAAATTATTCAATGGATGAAAAAGGTGTATTTTTCTCTTTAATGGAAAATAGTTTTTTTTTAATCAGTCCCAAAAAAAAAAAAATTCCTACCCTTTTTTCTCCCTTGATGATTTGGACCCACAAACTCAGAGTTGGAGGTGGAGGGTGCTTATATCCGAGCAATCCCTCATGTCCAATTAACCGTGAGCTGTTCTTTTGAAACATAAAATACTGTTGAAGTATAACATATTGCCTGGTTATAGCAAGAATAACAAAATTTAAATAGTGCTAGCTTCCCAATTGTTTATGCATTAGAGAAGCAACAAGAGAAGTTCAGGTGTCAGTGCAGTAATGTATGTTTTACTTATATTTGAGCTGTGGATCTCATATTGAATCTTGATGCATTTCTTCAGTAAGAATGTAGACGAATAAGCCTTTGTCGTTTAGGAATATTATTAGAAGGGATAAAAAAGAGGATCTTTAGTGTAGGGTGGGGAGCGTTCACAATACCTTCAAGGAGAATAAGAAAACTCCACATTGAGCTTTTAGTCTTTTTCTTCCTATCACTAACGAAGTGTCAAAAGGAAGTTGGAGGGTCATCGTTTAAAGTTCTCAGTTCTGCGTATGAACACAGGATCACTTTTATCAGACAAAACCTTATAGTTACTGTTTAAAGAAGTAAACCTGTCAGCGTGGCCTGTTTTTCTTCACTTTATATGGTGTACTTGTTGAGCACATCTTAAAAATTCTAGCCAAGCAGTTGTATTCAATTTGAAAGGAAGGGAGTGTGTCATGATGACATACGAGGTTGTTCAGTTAAGAGGAACTGTTTTCTGTAGTGTAGATTGAGATGGACTGGTCTTTTCATTGGTGTGATTTATAGTACGGATATCATTGAACATGCCTGTGTTTATGCCTTAATTCTAGTCTGAAACTCTGTGCTTTCTAATGAACACGTGCTTAACATCATTTAAAAAAAGTTTGGGACATTAAAGTGCTGCAGAGCCTTTTACCCCATAAAACATATTCCATGACATAGAGCCACCCAAACATTTAGAAGGTAGCAACTAATCCTTTCCCTCAATTTTTAACTAAGATCAATGTCAACTCAGAGAATTGTTCGAAATTCTAGCTTCTCCTATTCTCTTCATGTCAATGCTCACCGTTTAGGAGTAGTCAGTCACTTCATTAATTTTCCCTTCCTTTTTTCTTAGACTTTCCTTACTCTTTGCTTCAGTTCTTTCCCTAACACGAGTTCTAATTTGCTTTTGTGTTTTGTCTTCGTCAATTTCCACTTTTCCCCACTTTTTTCTTTTTTCTTCCATCCTACTTCAATGAGTATATGCTCCTTAATCATCCTCTTTACCATCATCCTACAACCCTTCCCCTTCCCCCTCCCCCAGTTTTCTTTTTTCCAATCTCTTCCTGCCATCTTTTGTTGACAACCAACACAACATTCCCACCCTTAGAAGCTAGTGAAATCTTGTTTCCCAGCAAATTAAACAACAACCGACAACAAACCCAGTGAAATCCCATTGGTGGGGTCTAAGAGAGGGAGACCTTACCCCATCTCATGGAGGTAGGGAAAATATTTTCAAAAGGCCTTTGGTTCAAGTATCACACATCTGAGTAGTAAGAAAAAGAAAATATAGAAGTAAAAAAATCAAAACAAATGATAGAGAAAGCATTACGTAGCATTCAATGAAAATAAACTGCATCAGTAGCAAAATAGTGCGATAACCTATGTTGCTTGAACTTTTCACTTTCGATGCTGCACCTGTGTCCACACGATATGTGTGTGGATGTGGGTGTGGGTGTGGGTATGGGATCCGTACCCGATATGTTCAACTAGTTTTAGGTACTTTAACCAAAGTAGACAAAAATTTTAGACAAATTCAATGAAAGGAGTGACTGATTTTGAGTAATTTGAAGAAAATTGAATACGTTGCATATAGAAATTTCTAGGTCACTTATTTTTCTTTTATTTGCTTCTAGGATTCTTCTCTTGATCAATATTTTCTCCTCAAGTTCTCCACATGATATCTCATAATAGGTCGTATGACTCTAATTATAGATATTTGAATTATTTTAGCCGAATTTCAACACCTTATCGGATACCCACACCCGAATCTGAGCAACTTAGGCGATAACTGATGCACAAGAAACAACAGGTGTATCAGAGAACGAAGGATAAGGAACTACTTGGAATATTATTGAAGCTACTCCTATGGAAAGAGAAACTAGTATAGTGCACTAAACTACCACAAAATCTACTTAGAAAAGCGAGACACCACTTTACTAGTTACTAACCTGCGACCTCCACAACATTCTATCTAATGTCATATCTTTGATAAGTTGTAGATAAGTCATGACCTATCTAATCACCTCTTCTTAAATTCACCATTACCAAACTCTCGTGCCTCTTCACTAGGCTTCTACATACCTTATCTTCACATGCCCAAATCATCTCAGTCTTGCTTCTCTCATATTGCCCACCATGAAGGCTACTCTTATCTTATCTCGGATATCTTCATTCCTAATTTTATCTCTCCTAGTATGCAAAGACAACGATCTCAATATCCTTATTTCCTCTCCTCTTAATTGGATATCACCTCAGCCCATATTACATAGGTGGCTTAACTCCGTTCTGTAGAACTTACCTTCAAGTTTTAATGGTATATTCTTATCACGCAGCACTCTAGTGATGAGCCTTTATTTCGTCCACCCGCTCCTATATGAAGTGTCACATCATTTTAGATCTCCTTATTTCCTTAGACTAGCGAATCGAGATACTTCAAACTTTCTTTCTTGGGGATGACTTTGTATCAAGCTTCACTTCCACGCCAATCTCATGCATTGATTTTCATTGAACTTGCACTATATGTATTCAATCTTGAACCTGCTCAACCTGGACCCTTTTGATTCCATAATTTGTCAAACCTCCAGCCTAGCATTAATTCTGTTACGAGTCTCGTCAATCACTACAATGTCATCTACCAATAAAATACACCATGGCACCTCACTTTGGATATAATATGACAATTCATCCATTACGAAGGCAAATAGAAACGGGTTGAGAGTTGACTCTTGGTGCAAACCTATTGCAATTGGGAAATGCTCTGCGTTTGCTCCTATTGTCCTTACACGTGTCTTGGTTCTATCATACATGTCCTTAATCACCCTAGTCTATACTATTGGCATACCTCTAGCCTCCAAGCATCTCCAAAGAACCTTCCTCAGGACTATCTATCTTTTTTAAGTCAATGAACACAATATGTAAGTCTTTCCATTCCTATACAGCTCCACTGGTCTACTCACAAGGTGAAGGGCTTCTATTGTAGATCTTCCCCGCATGAACCTGAATTGATTCTCTGGAATAGACACACCCCTGTTCACTCTTATCTCCATTACTCTCTTGCAAACTTTCATAATGTGGTGCATCAACTTGATAACCTTATAGTTGTTGCAATTTTGAATGTCATCTTTGTTTTGTACAACGAGATCATTATACTCCACCTCCATTTCGTCGGACATTTTTATTGTCTTAAAAATGACATTAAACAACCTAGCTAGCCATTCCAAACCCACCCTGCCTGTGCACCTCCAGAATTCCATCGGGATCTGGCCAGGTCCTCTGCCTCTGCTCATCCTACAAATAATATCCTTAACCTCTTCAACTTTATACACCTACAATATTTAAAGTCCCACCTACTCTCTGAGTATCTAAGTCATCTAACACAATGTCCTTGTCTTTATCTTCATTCAAAAGTTTATTGAAGTATGTTTTCCACCTCCGTCAAATAAATGCCTCTTCCACCAATACGTCGTCTTCATCATCTTTGATTCGCTTCGCTTGGTCTAGGTCTTGAGCCTTTCCTTCTCTGAACAACTTTTTATTCCCGCCTTTGCCCTTTAATTCCACATAGAGACTCTCAATAGCTACCGATTTTGCCGTCATCACTGCTAACTGAGCCTCCTTCCTTGCCATCCTTGCTTTCCATCCACTATGCATAATAATCCTTTTTCTCCACTTTCCCTTGGACCTCTTCATTCCACCACCAATTCCTTCGATGCCACCAAGGTTGCCCCTAGAGACCCCATATCTCTCTCGCTGCTTCCCTGATGCAACTAGTTGTCCCATCTCACGTACTGTTCGTATTCCCTTACTCTCCCAAGCCCCTATCACTATCAATTTCTGCCCAATCTCCATGGCTCTAGCTGCATTCAAGCCATCCCATTTGATGCTTGACTGGTCAAACGTAATCCTCCTTTTCCTCTTCTTCATAATCTGCAAATCCATCGCCAAGAGTTTATGTTTGGTTTAAGATTCTCATTGTGAATAACCTTGTAGTTCTTACAAGGATAACTATCTCCCTTCCGAAGTAGTAGCTAATTTATGTGAGTCTTAGCCAACGAGCTATGGAAGTCACCAACTTTTTCTCATTCTTCAGAAAACTCGAGTTAGCTACTACCAACTCAAAAGCTTTTGCAAAATCCAAGAACGAGGCTTCACCTTGGTTTCTATCCTCAAAGCCAAAACCTCTCTGCACATCATCATATCCACTTGAAGTTGTCTCCCAGCAACTTATCCATTTTTCTCCTTTTCTATTTTGTTCTTTTGTGTGTGAGTTGGGGAGGGGAGGGGGGTTCCTCTTCCTTTTGAACTACTGGTTGCAACATTATTTTTCGTTCCATAGCTTACTCTGGTAAAGTACTGGCACAAAAAGAAGGGCCAGAGAAGCAATTCCTAACAAGAGTAGAGGCAGTAGAAGACGTAAGAGAAAGCAGAAAAGAGTGAAGAAAAGAAGCATGCTAGAAATAGAAAGAGAAAAATATTAAAATTATTTTCCATCTTAATAAGGGAGCAATGCTTTTGAAGGGCTACTGAACCCTTAGACTTAATTCTGCTTAGTGAAAACTAATACACTAGATCGGTTGGTTCTCTTTTGTCAGTTAAAAGGTTGTGGACCCCGAATTTTGTCTAAGGGGTTAGTTTAAGAGGTGCTTTTGTCACTTGGTTGATGGCTTGGGGTGATTATGCCAATTGAGGCCTTGAGGAAGAGGAGGATAAATTATGCTACTTACTGCTTCATGTGAAAACACTTGGAGAGGACATAGATTATGTTTTGATGCACTGCCAGGTAGCATCACGTCTATTGTGGAGATTTTAGGATGGTTCAGAAAACAATGGACCATGTTGGGTGCTGTGAACCATGCACTATATATTTGGGTCTTTAAAAGATGAAATAGAAGAATCGTTACCAGTTTCAAAAAAAAGATGATAGAGAAGGATGTTGCGTCATTAAAACTTATGTGGGTAGTATGGACAGAGAGAAATAGGAGAGTCTTTGAAGGGAAGAGCTTGATTTTGTGCGTATGATGAGTAGCCTCCTGCTTATAATGTCCTTGGTGCACTCATGTGGTCTCTCTTTTTTTTTAGAAGATTGGGTGCTATCGTAGAGAATCATATCTTTCTGTAAATTCTCTACTTTTTTTTGGGTATACCTCTTGTAGATGACTTTCCCCTTATCAATACAATTAGACTTGATAAAAAAGGGCCCAAATTGGGAATGAAGGACTTCAGAGCGCTTTAGAGTTTCTGGATTACCAAATTTACTAATCAATATTCTGAGCCTTGAAGAAAATGAAATAATTATAAAAAGTTGCTTCAAGCAGATTTAACCATTCAATTTAAAGTAAGTTATCTGAAGTAACCTGTTTTGTGGCCCCAATTCCCCCTCCTCCAGCCACCAACACACAATTCATCAACAATATCTAGACACTCATTATGCATTATGCTTTAATTTGCTCATTTTGCTATGTATTTTTTTTTTAATCATAGACCAAGCAACTCCTGGGTATTCATCGTATGAAGTACCAGCCAGGAATGGTACATATGGCTCCAAAACAGGGATTCCTTATACCGCTATCAGAAGGGGAGTTCAGCATCACATCAGCAATTGAAGATATTCATTCTTCACCG
>JBDJHY010283182.1:0-10174 GCA_039654485.1 Withania somnifera
ACCTATGGGCAAGATGGGGCATTGGGTAGGTTTTTATGCATTTCCTTTCTTTTTGTACTCAATGGTTTTATGAGGGGCCATTTGGGTTATCTTTAGTTCTTTATCTTAGTTACTTTTACTTGCACACTCTTTTACTTAAGGTATTATAGATGATCATATTAGTATTACTCAACCGAAATTTACATACATCTTTTGTAGCGCGTCCTTAGACTTATCTAGTAGTTGGTTACTCATATGCGTAAGTCGCACCGATTTTACCTTTTCAGCTTTCGTGATTCCTTGCTTTTAAAAGTGTTAGTACTTGTTATTATTACCTTTTCCTATGGTTTAGCAGTTATTTCATTGTTACTATCTTATCACTATTGACCTGTTTTAATTTCCTTGATATTTCTTTACTAGCATTTTATTTTAGCTCGGTCAGCCTATGATGCCTACTAGGTACCTGTCTTTTGTACTTAGCTGCACTTTTGTACTATTCCTGTGGTACAGATAATGAAAGGGTTTATCAGGTGCGATGTGATTGTGCTGGGTAGATTTATGGATCTGAGGAGACTATGGTGAGCTTTGATGTACAGTCTGATCATGGCTCCCTTGCTTTTATATCCTTCTCTATCTTGTTCATGGATGGCTTTGTGTAGTACTTTTCATAGGAATTGAACTTGTGTATATAACTCTCTTTTGAGTACTCTGGTTAGCAGCTCCTTATGCCATTGACACTAGGTTTTGGGATTCTGGTTGTATATATATTCCTTTTGCTTCGTTGTTAAATACTTTTTATTAAGTAATTATATGTTCTTGTTGTTGTGAAATTTTAAGGCCCATTGTGAGTAGCACTAGGTTTTAGGGATAGACTTTTCTATGGGAGGGTCATACACATCAGCATGACCTGAGTTTTTGGTCATGACACTTTAAGAAACAATATTAATTTATTCTTCAAGACTTCTTTTATACTTTAACTTCACCTTTAAAATCATGTTAACTCATAAGTCAATAATTATGACACTTCAATTCTCATATCTAACTTCAATAATAAACTTTAAATCATATGTAATTCATACATTCAAAGCCTCTCTTCAATTAAACTTAATTAGATAAAATAGTCAATTTAGACACACTTTATCTACATACTCAAAATCATGTAAAAGTCAAGTAATAATGATATTTCAGTGCTTATTTCAAGTTTAAGAGTAAACCTTGATATCATTAATTAACTTATGCTTCAAAACTCTTCTCATATTTTGTACTTCAATTTTGATAAACATGCTAACTACTCATGAGGACTTCAACAATTGATCAATTTATATACAAACTTTATAATTATAACTCAAAACATAATGTACATCATCAACTCAGGGAATCTTAGTTTATAAAATTAAATAAGAACCCTAGAATACTGTACGTCTTTAAAACCTTATTTAGAAAATAGTTTATGGGATCATGGGTGAAAGGACTACTTGTTTATAGCACACATACCTGATTTGATGAACTTTGATGGATAAAGGTTAATGAATTTATTGCTACAAGATGAAGTTCTATGAATGCACTGCCTTGTTTCTTTAGAGAGTTTTCAAAAAGAAACTCTTCTTCTATTTAATTGATAAAAATCTGAGTTCGAATAAGTTTTTGGGGTTTAAATAGCATGTATATTTTAGCCTAAAATGACATAGGATTAATGAATTAGAGGAGGTAAATGTCGTAAATAGCCTTGCAAAAATAAGGAAAGATTTCTCATAATCTTGCTTAACAGTGTTGGTAATCGTGTCATGGTATAATATTCCCAAACTATATAATTGTGAAATGCTTGAAAATAACCCAACCATCTAAGAGGAATATGGATCATGTCACGGTTAACCTTAGCTAATTTTCTCTTCACAACTCTTATTGAGCATGTCACCATTTCAATCACGTCGGGCTTTCTACCATGACATGTTTAGAAGTTTCTAAGCATATAAAGAAAATATAAACATAACGAGATTTATCCCTAATCATTACAAAAACCACCGGAATGTAAAATACACCATTTTGTCTCTCCAAACCATAAAAATACGCAAGAATTGTAAGGAATCATTGAGATATTACAAGACCCTAAATAAAGGATCATAAATTCATACTCTAAACTCGGTTCAATGCATGTTTTGTTGCATTGGAAGGTAGATTTTGAGGGCTTGTATAATAATCAACCCAATCACCACACATATTTTTGTGGGATACAATAATTTAGGTTCACATTAAAGATCCTGGTGTAAACTAAGCCTCGTACAAGTAACAATTTGAATTCTAGATAAACTCTCAAGGTTTTACAGAACACTAACTCCACACTTTAGTTTGAAATTTATACCTAGGATCAAGTAGGAATTCATAGGAATCAAACTTAAGCAAGATCATAGAACAATTCAAAATCTCTCTCAAATTTTAGGGTGTTACAGTCTAGGTTTTCAAATGTGAGAAATATCTAAAAAAGGACATTATGATATCTTAGAGGGTTTAAAATTACAAAACTAACCCTCTTTAAAAATATCATAGTTTCATAGGAAAGATTCCTTAAGTCGTCCAACAAACCGTGATTACCATCCATCAAAGACTCATGGTCTCTTGGCAACACAACCGCAGTTATAACTCCAACCACTAGTCAATTCACGAGTCATTGACTAGGTCCATGGACTTGGTCTATCACTCGTCATTTTGACCCGTGATTCAATAAATGAACCTTTTAACCTAAGGCCAACTCTATGAGTAGGATAACAGTTCAGCGTAACATCCATAGCTCACAAGGATTGAAAAACAAACTCACTTCAAAAAGACCCTAAGGATTCATTTAGAACCTCATGAATACAAACCTTACATAGATTTGTTTCAACACTCTAGGCTCAATGGAACGATCAAAACAAAAATGTGGTTTGTCCTTGACTCGAAATCCTTCAAGGAATAGAATCTAAGCGAATATTCAATTCATCATATCTAAATGCATAAATTCACATCAACCCCCCCCCCCCAAAAAAAAAAAAAAAACACAAATCAAGAGTCTTTCTAGATTAATAAATACATTCTAGAGCTAATTGAACTATTAGAATTCAATTTGAAGCCTCGAAACCCCAAGTGTTGACTAAATTAAATTATTCCAACTTTAAAATCTCTTAAGTCCAAAACTCTTTTAAAATCAACCTAATACCTATGATTATCAAACCAACCACACTAATAGGCTAATCAATATATAAAGAAACTACTTCAAAGGGTAGAACCATCATTTTGCAAGAAAATCCAAAAATAACCTGAAGGATCATTAAAACATCCATAATTAAAAATCATGTGCAATGTTGACCATAAAGGAATAGAGAGTAACTGAAGTCACAAAACGTTAGAGGTATTTGATACCGATGTCTGACTCAATTTCCCAAGTAGCCTCCATAAATGGAAGATGCCCGCACTGAACCTTCACAAAAGGTATCTTCTTAGTGCTCAACTTCAGAACCTACCTAGTTAGAATATCTATGGGATTTTGGTGATCAGAGTGTCGAATCAGAATTTGGATGCTTTCATCAGCTCCAAAATGATGATTTTTGGCTAATTGAGTCATTAGTTTTTTTCTGGAGGTATCCGGGCTCATTTTAGGTGCGTTGGTGGTTAGTTTGAATTTTAACTCTTTTGGTTTGGGGGGTTCTTTTCATTCATACTACCTCAAACGGTCGTTTTATATTTTTTTATTCAATTTAAAATGTTGTTTCATGCTAGATTCCATTCGGATCCCCCATTGGGAGCTTTTGGAATTGCAAAAAGATAGTTGTTTGCTGTAAAATTATAGGCACAGTACCTTCTACGCGATCGGTTAGTTCTAGGTCACTATCGCGATATGATTGACTTCTTATTCATCGCAATCGCTATGATTATAGGTCATGATCGTGTCTTTCAAGGAAATTTTTCTTCATGATGACATTGTATGGATATGCGATCATGAAAATTTAGGTGTTGTCATGTCTCGATTGCATGTAACTTGGACGCAATCATGATAAATGCATCTAGTGCCTATATATAGAAGTTCCAACAGTTGAGAAATGGTTTGAACTCGAAATTCTAACTTTCTCCTTTAAAATTCTTTGTATTTTTGGGTTAAAACACTTGGGGAATAGTTGGGGATTTTTCGTGTGTAGTTCGGGAGTGTGTGGGAGTCTGTAATATCTTGTCAAGGTCAGTTTTCTTTCCCCTTTTTTCTCTCGTTGGTAGATACAACATTTTGCACTTTTTCCATAAACTTTATTCGACCATTTGAGTTCCTTCTAATGTCCAATTGGGCTCAAATTTAAGTCACACGTTCCTTGAGCCTAGGCCTTAGTACTGGTACTTTTAGTTTACTTTACCAGCCTGTGAGGCCCGCGTGCCCTTTTTGACCTGGATTGCATTTGGAAATATGGTATCATTATTCATTTCATAATCTCTAGATGTATAAATTGATAGTTTCAAGTGATTTTGGCGGTCATAAGAGCTTTGGGCCAGGTAGCACCCTTACCAAATATTGTCGCTGGCATAAGTTGGCTTTACTTTTCTTTAGACTGGGTTACTTTAGAATACTTGTTGGGATGTCCAGCTATTTGGGATTGTTATTAGGTTGGTCGCCCTACTTTAGTTAATTTATCTCTTGTTTCTTTGCTTTTGGGGGTCCCGTGGAGGGACATAGAGGGTGTTGGGCTATATGTGATTGTCTTGGCCATGTTGTCGGCGCCTTGGACCCTATTAGCCATGATTGATCCACCGTATGACATGTGAGTGAGATGAGTTCTTAGATAGTGTCCCTTGGCCGATCCTATTCTATTATTTACTTCCTTTTTATTATAATTATTGCACCGCAATTATGTATTTTACATATGAACTATTGTGGTAAGCGCGAGTGAGGTCAGGGCTATGGTAGAGGTATAATTGGAATTAACAAAAAAATGGAAGTTTCTTGGCACAATAACTAATTAAAAGTAGGTTTTATTAGTTGTACTTATAATTATTCCATGATACCTAATGGTATGGTACTATTTTTCTTAATATAACACTAGTTTTCTTAATATAACAAAATAAGGTTTTTAACTATCACGGATATGTACTTCTTGTACTATTGGCACTGAGTGGTATTATTGGCATTTTCAAGGAAGGGTCTCACAGGGCGATAACCATTTTATTTATTAGGAGTTATGGACCCTATTAATTTGGCAATAATGGTCAAGGACCCCATTGTTTTGTCACTAAGGGTTAGGGGCCCCAAGGTTTTGGCACTAAGGGCCAGGGAACCAATTGATTTGGCACTAACGCTATGGATCTGGCACTAAGGGTCTGGGGCCCTACTGATTTGGCACTAAGGGTCAAGGACCCTACTGATTTGGCATTAAGGGTCAGGGATCCCACTGATTTGGAATTAAGGGTCAGGGACCCTACTAATTTGGCATTAGTGGGGCGGGGACCCTATATATATATATTATATTTAGCCTCCTGGCATGAGATGACAATGTTTAGATTTAATTTTTAGCATCCCTATCCATTTATTACTCACGTTGTTTCTACTTGATGGGCTCATTGGGAGGTGTCACGGTGTGTTTTGTTCTGTTTTTTGTGCCTACCGTCAAGATGGGGCATTTGGTAGTTTTTGTGTGTTTCCTTTTATTTTTTACATAATGGTGTTATGGGGGGTCATTTAGGTTATCTTTAGTTCTTTATCTTAGTTACTTTTACTTTCAAGCTCTTTTACTTGTGGTACTATAGATGATTGTGTTGGTATCAATACTCGGCAAGAATTTAGGTATGTCTTTTGTAGCTCGTCCTTAGAGTTTTGTGGTAGTTGGTTACTCATATGCAGCAGCCGCGCCTATTTTACCTCTTTAGCTCCCATGCTTCCTTCCTTTTAATAGTGTTAATACCTGTTATTATTACCTTCTTCTGTGGTTTAGTGGTTATTTTATTATTACTCTCTTATCATTATTGACCAGTTTTATTTTCTTCATTATTTCTAATCTAGTATTTACTTTTAGCTTGGTTAGCCTATGAGGCCTACTGGTGCCCAGCTTTGGTACTTAGCTGCACTTTTGTACTATTCGCGTTGTGTAGATAATGATAGGGTTTATTAGAGGTAATGTGATCAAGCTGGGTAGATTTATGGATCTGAGGAAACAATGGTGAGCTTTGATGTTTGGTCTGAACGCGACTCCCTTTGCTGCTATATGCTACTTATTTTGTTCATTGATGTCCTTGTGTACTACTTTTCATAGGAGTTGTACTTGTGTATATATTTCTCTTTTGGATACTCTTTTTAGCAACTCCTTATACCATTGACACCAGGTTTTGGGATTTGGATTGTATATATATTCCTTTTGCTTCCGCTATTTTATACTTTTGATTATGTTATTATTCGTTCTTGTTATTGTGAGATTTTATGGCCCATTGCAAGTATCTCTAGGTTTTAGGAATAGGATTTTCTGTGGAAGGGTTGTAGATGCCATCATGACCTGAGTTTTGGGTCTTGATACTTTGACAAACAATAATTAGTTTATGCTTCAAGACTTCTTTTATGCTTTCACGTCAACCTTCAAAATAATGCTAACTCATAAGTCAATAATTATGACATATCGATTCTCATATCTAGTTTCTAGAATATACTTCAAACCATATGTAATTCATACTTTTAAAGCCTCTCTTCAATTTGGCTCAATTAGCTAAACTAGTCACTTTAGACACACTTCATGTTCATACACAAAATCATTCAAAAGTCAAGTAATAATGATATTTCAGTGCTTAATTCAAGATTAAGAGTAAACCATGAAATCATTAATTAACTTATGCTTCAAAACTCTTCTCATAGTGCTTACTTCAATTTTGATAAACATGCTAATTACTCATGAGGATTTCAATAATTGATCAATTTATATGCAAACTTTCTAATTATAACTCAAAACATAAAGTAAAACATCAACTCTAGGGAATCTTAGTTTATAAACGTAAATAAGGACCTCAACATACTGCTACATCTTTAAAACCTTATTTATAAAATAGTTTATAGTAACACGGGTGAAAGGAATCCTTGTTTATAGATCACATACAAAATTTGACGAACTTTTATGGAGAAAAGTTGATGAATTTACTGCTACAAGATAAAGTTTTATGAATGCCTTAGCTTGCCTCTTCAGAGAATTTTAGAAAGAAACCCTTCTTTTGTTTAATCTATAAAAGAATGAGTTGGAATATGTGGTTAGGGTTTGAATAGAATGTATATTTTAGCCTAAAATGACATATGATTAATGAATTAAAAGAGGTAAATGTCAAAAATAGCATTACAAAAATAGGGAACGGTTTCTCATAATTTTTCTTAACTGTGTTGATAATAGTGTCATGGTTGAAAATGCCTTAACTATATAATTGTGATGAAAATGCCATAACCATCTAAGAGCTTCATGGATCCTGTCACGGTTAGCATTAGCTAATTTTCTCTAGACAATTCTTTTTTAGCATGTCAAGCTTGTAATCGCGTCGGGCTTCCTACCATGACACGTTTAGAGGTTTCTAAGCATATAAAGCAAATATAAACATACGAGATTGACCCCCATTCATTACTAAGCCTCTGGGAATATAAAATAACACCATTTTGGCCCTCAAAAAAAGCAAAAATATGCAAGAATATTAAGGAATCATTGAGCTAATACAATACCCTAAAGAAAGGGTCATTACTTCCTACTATGAACTCGGTTCAACGCATGGTTCGTTGAATTGGAAGGTAGATTCGAGGGCTTGGAAAATATTCAACCCAAACACCATATATATCTAGGAGGGATACAATAATTTAGGCTCTCATTAGGCTCTCATTAAGGTCCTAGTGTAAGTTAAGCTACATACAAGTAACAATTTGAACTCTAGATAACCTCTCGAGGTTTTACAAAACAATAACTCCACACTTTAGTATAGATTTTATAACCTAGGATCAATTGGGAATTCATTGTAATTTGACTTAAGAAAAAACATAGAACGGTTCAAATTCTCACTCAAATTTTAGGTTGTTGTAGTCTAGGTTTTCAAATGTGAAAGAAATATCTCAAAAAGGACATTATGATAGCTTAAAGGGTTTAAAATTACGAAACTACCCCTCTTTAAAAGTATCATAGTTTTACACAAGAAAGATTCCTTAAATCGTCCAATGACTGTGATTACTATCCATCAAAGACTCATGGTTTCCTGACAACATGACTGCAATTATGAATCAAACCACTAGTCACTTCATGAGCCCGTGATTCTATAAATGAACCTTTTAACCTGAAGACCAAGTCTAGGAGTACAATCACAGCTCATTGCATATCCATAGCTCACAAGGATTGAAAAACAAATTCACTTCAAAAGGACACTTGGGATTCATTTAGAATCGTATAATCACAAACCTCATTGATTTCGCCACTCTAGGATCAATGGAACCATCAAAACAAAAAATGTGGCTTCTCTTGACTCGAAATCCTCCAAGGACTAGAATCTAATCTAAGCATTCAATTCAGCTTACCTAAATGCATAAAATCACATTAAAACTCCCCAAACACACAAATCAAGGGCCTTTCTATTTAAATAACTAAATTCTAGAGTTGATAGAACTATTAGAATTCAATTATTCTAAACCTTGAAACCCCAAGTGTTGACTAAATTCAATTATTCCAACTTTAAAATCTCCTAAGTCCGAAACTCTTTTAATATCTACCTAATCCCTATGGTTACCAAACCAACCACACCAATGGGCTAATCATGATGTAAAGCAACTACTGAAAAGGGTAGAACCATATTAGGAACACACAAATGCCTCTAGTCTGCCAGGCTCAAATGCCTCATTCATTTTACCTCTCAACACCTTATGATTAATGATGCACAATTTTTAATCCTTAAAATTTCTCTCCTTAATCTGTTTAACTAATGAAGATATCCCTCTCCACAAAAGGGGACTCTTCCCTTATAAAAAAAAAATATCCAATCTCATGAACCTATTATTTAACCTCTTAATATCCCTATCAATATATCTCTTATCCACACAAATTGAAGCAAGTATACCGATGGTTAATAACTTTCAACTAAGGGCATCCGCAACAACATTAGCCTTTCTCGAATGATACAAGATGGTCATGCCATAATCTTTCAGCATCTCCAACTACCTATGCTACCTAAAGTTTAGATATCTCTAACTGAAGATGTACCGAAGGCTCCTATGGTTGGTAAAATACTCACAATACATCCTATACTAGTAATGACACAACAATTTTAACATCAACACCATTGTTGCCAACTCCAATTTATGAGTTGGATTATTCTTCTCATAGGTATTCAACTGTATTGAAGCATAGGCCATAACCTTCCCTTTTTGAATCAACACATAACCCAAACCAATCTTAAAAGCACCAAAATACACCATAAAAAACCTCACCCTAAACATGAAAGGTTAAAATTCATTCAAAAGTCAACAAAGCCCAGATTTTGGAAGCTCTCCTCTACTCATCAGACTACTAAAACACTATTTTTTCCAAGTCAATTGAGCTAATAGAGCATCAATGAAAGAACAACCCTGAACAAACATCCTATAATAGCCATCCAACCCAAAATAACTCTTAGTCTCAGTAGGAGAAATAGGCCTCAACCAATCTCTAACCTCCTCAATCTTGGACAGATCAACCATAATACCCTCCTTGCACACTACATGTCCCTAGAAAGCCACAAAACATAGAAATCTTACACTTTGAGAACTTCACATACAACTTCTCATCTCTCAATCTCTTAAGCACAATCCTCAAATGTTGAACGTGATCTTCCTCACTCCTAGAATACACCAAGATATCATCAATGAACACAATTATGAAGGATTCAAATTAAGGAAACAACACACCATTCATCAACTTCATTAATTTTTCTAGGGTATATTACTTAATCTAAATGACATACTGAGAACTCATAATGACCTACTATGTCTTAAAGTCTATCTTAGGGACATCTAACGCCCTAATCTTAAACTATTGGAAACTCACCTAAAGTAAATATCACAGAACATTGCAACACCCCGTAATTAATAAAAAAATAATCAATTTGAGGAAAAGGATACTTATTTTTCATAGTTAATTTATTCAACTTCCAATAGTCGATGCATATCCTCATGGACCCATCCTTTTTATTCACAAAACAAAATAGAGCA
>JBDJHY010283214.1:3791-19656 GCA_039654485.1 Withania somnifera
GGGTACGTCTTCCTCCATTGCCTGAAATCCTATTATGTGATTTAGCCTAGCGAGACATGTTCTACTTATTGCTTGATCCCTATCCGAGTATCTAATTTCCATAATGTACTATTTGATTCTGTGACCATATTTATTGTCTTTCATTATTTACTACTTTTATTATTATTATGTTCTTAGTGGGCCCTCAAAACCTATTGGGTATGGGTTTCTTCGACTGCTTCTACTCATACTACACTTGCTATGTGCAAATCCGAGTACAGGTGCCTGACCTTGATTCACAGATCGTTGTTCGTGTAGATTCAATTAATTTTTAGAGACTCAGGGTAAGCTTGCCGTCTAGCTTTTCCTGCTTCTCTTTAGTATTGATTTTGATATCCATGTGGATTCGGAGATACATTTGTATTATATATTTGGTTCCTTGTTCTGTACTTAGAGGTTTTATATTACACTGATATCGGGTTTTGGACATTGTTGATTCTTTATACTTCTGCTTTATTTTCATATTATTCATTATACTTGTGATTTCCTCTTTTGATGTAATAGTCCTCCGCTTCGTCTTTGGACTACAGGGTTGGTTCTCCTACTGGTGGTATAGTAGGTCTCATCATGATTCGAGAAATCGGGTCGTGACAAGAAAGATGTTGCTTTGTTTCTAGTTATTTTACTTGTTAGAAAGTCAAGATTACTATCAACTACCCATAGGATAATTACAAGAGATATGAATTCTAGACTAGAAATGGGAAAAAGCTACTATGGATTTTGTGATTGAGCTACCGTGAACCCTAATACGTTATCACTCTCTATGGGTAATTGTAGATTAATTAACAAAATCAGCACACTTTTTTCCATTAATGACTGCATATGTGGAGTGAGATATTCATAAATATTTTTGAATGAAATTGTATGACATCATGAAGTTCATATGTCCATCATCCTTGATGGAGGATCATAATTGGCCTCTCACTTTTGGATTTCCTTTTTCCTATAATAATAACTTTTAGTCAAGTATTCAAATTACTCCATATGAAGCCTTGTATGGTGGGCAATGTCTTTCTCCTATGGAGTAGTTTTAAATTGATAGGATAAGGTATTAGGACTAGACTTCGTACAAAAACCTATTGATAAGGTGCAATTAATTAGAGAAAGGTTTCTTAGTGCTCAATGTAGACAAAAGCCTCATATGACTCATAGGAGGAGAGATTTAGTGCTCATGGTTGGGGATAAAGTTTTCCTACGTGTCTTCACTATATAAGGTGTAATGCAATTTGGAAAAAGAGGCATGCTTAGTCTGAGATATATAGGACTATATGAGATACTTGACTAGTTTGGAGAAATGGAATATCATTTGGCCATAGGATGTCTTTCAGCTATACAGTGTTCCACGTGTTAATGCTAAGGAAATAGCATATCATTTGGTCATGCTTTCTTGAAGCACCACCTATAAAACTTGATGAGGAATTAATGTATGAAGAGGAACTAATTGTAATTTTAGATAGACAAGTAAGAAGGTTATTTTTAAAGAAGATGATCTGTGATAGTCTTCTAAAGAGACCACAAAGTTGAAGAAGTTATTTGGGAGTCGGATAGTGACATACGATTAAATTATCCACACTATTTTAATCTTGATGTATGTATGTCTTGCCCCGATTATATACTCTAGATGGAACACGGTGCTCAGGAACTACAATTGGGCCAAAGCTAGCCCTTGGTACCTATATATGTCTACAGATTAACAGCATACAACGAAAGAATAAACATAACTAAACCAATAATAGGAGATATACAATAATATAAGGAGGCTATAGAATCTCAATGACAATTGTTGAACAACATAATTCCAAAATCTAACTCAACATACTACAACTCTATGTTTGAAGTCTCTACTAACTTGGATTGAGTTGCTGGGATAAATCCCCAATTAAATCTCTAAGTACTAGATGATATAAAATGAAGTAGATAATTAATGTCTCTCACTACTAGAAAATTAGGCTTTTGAGGTAATAAAAAATGGCATTAGTGGCAAAAACGATGCAAAATTATTTACCAGCCAATAAAGACTTAAATGTCCATTGATACGAAAGATGGTAAAGCATACGGTTTATTGCCACTAAAACTACTAGTTTTAACGACAATTATTTAAGGTAATTATTTGGCTAATAAATTCAATCCATAATAGCTAACTATTCTCTTTTAGTATCCATTATTATTATTAGTAAATTCAATTAAATTGCCATTAAAAATGTATGATTTAATAGCAATTGTTTATGAAAATTATTTGGTTGGTAAATCCAATCGACGACTAACAATAATCTTTAGCATTCATTATTATCATCGGTAAATGCAATGAAATTGATGCTAAAAGTATATAGCTTAAATATCATCATTTTTCTTTAGAAACCATCTTATTTCCAAGTAACTTCAACTAAATTACCGTTAGTTATTCTGAACCTTTAACGAAAAATATTTAGCGACAATTATAAAATCTATAATATCTCTCATGAAATGTTTAATTCGACCTTTAGCATCCATTTTTATGGCCATCAAATTCAAATAAATTCATAATAAAAGTAACAAGTTTTTACCAGCAACAAACTTTGCCAAATGCTAAATAATAAATTAGAATTAAATCATAAAAATGAAGAATATTTAATAAATCCAAATACAAAAAATACTAAATAATTGCAACAATTTAAAAAGTAAATGCATACTGTTTGGACTAATGCCTCCAATCTTATTGAATAATGTCTTCAAATAATTATTCAACTCTTCATCATATTGGAATGCTTCACACGAGAACTTTTTTGAACATCAAATTGTATGACCTGAAACAATAAAATAAATTTATTAAAAAAATAAAATTCAATGTAACAAATGAAGGTTGTAGTATTAGAATACAACTTAGCTATAACATTATGTCAATGATTAATGGATAGAAAACCCTATCATATTCAAAAGGAGATAAATATGTTTGAGTTTTTGCATATATTCATCACCATGAAAGTGAATGTCAAAGTGGTATGATTGTATAGAGTTGACTCAATCTAATGTAAGACAGTCCCAGATGAAACAGACTGGGTTAATAAGAACTTTCAAACCAAAATAAGATGTTGTTCTTTCCTATAAAAGGTGTGGATCTACACTGTTAAAGAGCAAATGTTATAGGATTTCACTTCATCACCAGTTCACTATCAATCAAATATTATAAAGTTCTATTTCCATAGAATCTAAATATCAACTAGTGTATGTCAATTGATTAAGAAGATAGTGGAAAGAATAAGGTGTTGGAATTTTAGATTCCTAGAATACTCTTGAAAGAAAAGAACTTTAAAATTATTTTATTTAAATTACAAACTTATTGGGTAAAAGTATTTTTAATCAAAAACAATCATCATCTTGGTACAAACAATTGCAGAAGCTGTCTACAATAGAGATCAAGTGTGAACAACAGTAAGACATATGTAGCTTGAGAAAAGTTATGTCGAATCAAGTAAACGAATGGTCAAAGCAGCACTAAACTCGTGTCATGGAAAAAAATAATTATAAATAAATTACTGCAAGTTTTACCAAAGAAGAAGAATAAACTTTGAGCGCTTTGGATTCATAATATTTATATAAAAGGGAAAGATCTTTTTTCTATGATCACACCAAGATTAGCTAGTTATCTTGTGAGAAATATATTTCAAACAAGAAAGCGATTGTCACAAGAATCATAAATGCTCATGTTGTGGGTGAGAAGTTTATCATTAGTAAAATAATAACCAAGACATGGTATTACCTAGTCAAGGTACAAATATATCCCCCACGAAGGGTCATAAATGAAGAAACTAAACTAACAACGATAGCAGGGAGGGAAACCACCTACCAACCCAACCTAATAACTGGCAGATTATAGTAAATACAAAATATCATCCCTAATCTAGTATATAGAGTAAGTCTAGCCTGCCTTCCCGATGTTAACCTCGTAAGTTTAAAGAAATACCTAAATATTCACAGAGCCCCCAAAATAGCTTGAAGCTAGAAAAAATAGGATCTATGAGTTAATACAAGAAGAATAACACTCATATTTGCAAGTGCAACTCAGGTCAGAAGTCGATCCTAAAGCGGCTCGTGGGCCCTCAACCCAACAAATAAAACTAAAGTTACCAGGAGGTAGACCCCATCTTCAGAACACGTAGTTCGAATTTGAGCTCAAAGGAACCCCAAATAGGTCTATAATAAGCCGAGAAAAGTTTATGTTAAAGAGACCAAATTCAATAATTCAAATATGATATTTTGCATGAAATTGTGAAATGAAGGGAAAACACTCATATATAGCTTCCCTAAGATTTTCCCAACAAATACCCAACAAATCCCCTTGAGGATAGCACAATTTGAACAAGATAAAGTATCTAGAATGATGCAATTTAGGGTGATCAATAAAAAGGCTAGAAAGCCTTATATAGTCCTGGGACACAGGCCCCCAAAAGTGGAGGGTGAGATAGACCAGCACCATGATTATGGATGGTCCATTATAAATGCAATGAATATCTAAAGGCTCAGGTTACTCCCAACACATCATGATCAAGGCTCAGTCATAGCGATAGAGGTCTCTCGGATTCACTGTGAACCATGATTTTAGCCTAGGGCTTGTGAATATGGCATGAGGTAGACATCCATGAATATTGACAAGGGCCCATGAATGCGGAGGAAACACTGTATTTGTGCCTATGATAGCAACTCAATTTTTCAACAACTATAGGAATGCCCCGACGAGGGGCTAAAAATGTAATCGGGGTCCAAAATTGATAAACCAAATATGCAAACTACATGGAACCTATATTACAAACTCTATGGAATAAAAAACATCCATCTGATGTTGTTTGAGTAAAAAAAGGCCCTACACCAAACTAAATAAAAAGAGATCCACACAGACCTCAAACATGAGCCCGGAAACCTTGAGAAGCATAATGATAACATTACCAACCAAATTTGCATTTCAAAGCTGATGGAAGTGTCAGCAACACAATCAAATGCTCTGATCACTAAGGGATGAATCAAGCCAAAAACTCAACTCTGGTTAAACTGAATTCCCTGAAAACAACTCTAAAACTTAACAAAAAATCATGGAACCTAGATTAAAAGTATAATTAGACTAAAATCTATATTTTAGAGTCAGCAAAACAGCGAAATCTAATTTAGATCTTGTTTTTTAGGAATTCAATATCAACTTCCGTCATTTCATAGTTAGTACATAAAAATAGGGAAACTAAGATAACAAGTAACCGATCTACTAGGGTATCAAACTACAAATCACAGCAAGTCTTAAATAACTTGGGGTAGCTATCAGTAGGCTCTAAACATAGAAAAAGCATAAAGGCAAGAAAATGACCACGAGGCTCATTACAATTTTTTGCATCTTACCATCTAGATTGTAGTGTTCTATATATATATATATATATATATATATTTTGTGGCATCAGGATGAATAGAGTACCTTTAACTATGAGCTTTAGACAAAATCTTGTTCTTCATCCCATCAGCATCGACAACACGCAAATAAACCTACTATTGTAGTACACCATCTCCCCTTTGGGAGAAATTGAACTTTCTCCTTACTAAAAATACTTTTGAGTTGATGAGACACCAGATCACTATCTTGTTTTTATTTTACATCCATACCAAAAGAAGATTCAAATGTATTCTGTACTATCATACCATCATCATCGGTACCAACTAGTCAAACACCCAAGAATGCAAGCCTGTGCACCTCTCTAGCAATTTCTTTTTTACCTACCTCCACATGAGTCAAACTCCCCATAGAAATTCTAACGAGGGCATCAACTACTATATTGGCCTTACTATGATGGTAACACACACTCATACATTATCCTTTAGTAATGCTAAGTATTTCCTCTAACAAAGATTCAACTCTTCTAATTGAACATGCACTGAAGAAACTTGTGGTTAGTGAAAGTATCCACATGAACACTATACATATATTGTCTCTATATCTTCAGGTCAACTACTACAACTGCCAACTCAAGATCATGAGCCATATAATTCTTATCATGAATCTTGGGTTTCTTAGAAGCATAACCTATAACTCTCTCATTCTACAAATGAAAACACCTAAGACCAACCCAAGAAATATGATGATAAAATACAAATTGCTCAGTACCCTTTGCCAGGATCAACACTGAAGCAAAAGTTAACCTATCTTTCAGATCATGGAAACTCTTTTAAGAACTATCTGGCCATTTAAACTTAATTTTCTTTTGGGTTGATTCTGTGAGAGGGGAGACCAAAGATGAAAACCCCTATATGAACTACTGATAATACCTAGCTAAACCCAAAAACCATCTAATTTCATATAGAGAGATGGGCATAGGATAATTCTTCAAGTACCTATCTTATGAGAATTAACATGGATACACTCTATAGAGATCATATGGTCAAGGAAGGCTACATATTTAATATAAAACTCACACTTACAAAACTTAGCAGACCCCCGATGGTACAGAAGGGTCTAAAGGACAATTTTCAAATAATCAGCATGTTTAGATTCATTCTTGTAATATAATAGGATGTCCTTAATAAACATGGTCATGAATGAATCTAGATAAGGCACGGAAACTCTATTCATGAGATCTATGAAAGTAGGGAATTTGTCAATTCAAATCACATGAATACAAGATTGAAATTAGCATAAAAATTCTAAAAGGAAATCTTTGAATATCACACTCCTTAGCATTGAGTTGATAATAACCAAACTTGCGATCTACCTTAGAGACACAATTGGTACCCTGAAGTTAGTAAAAAGGGTCATATATTCTCAAAATAGGATACTCATTCTTGACAATGACCTTGTTCAAAAATTAATAATCTATACACATACATATAGAACCATACTTCTTTTGCATGAATAAGAGAGGAGCTCCCCAAAGTGAAATATTAGACATGATAAACCCCTTTTCTAATAGATCTAATAACAGTTGCTTGAGCTCTTCATGCTCATCCACGGCCATCCTATAAGGTAGAATAGATAAGGTTTGCATATTAGGAAGAAGATCTATCCCAAAATTGATCTCTCTATCTAGAGGGAAACCAAAAAAATCATCAAGAAATACTGTAGGGAGCTCTTTAATCACTGAAACTGACTGCAAGATGGGGGTCCTAAGCTCAAAAACCTTAACCCTTACCAAGCGATATCTACAAACTTTGGAGTTTATTTTTATTGCCTTGAGGTAAGAGATGAAAGGACCCTTAGATATGATAGAGATACCTCCTTGCTCAGAGCTTACTCCCCAAAAACTAGAATTTGACTATTTAGGTTGGTCGTCAACTGAGGCATAGCAGGTATGACACCAATCCATACCAAGGATGACATCAAAATCTATCATATCTAACTCTATCAAGTCTATAGAGGCAAACTTCCCCAGAACTGAAACTTGGAAATTTTTATATATCCTTACAGCAACTATGGAATCATCTACTGGAATAGAGACTGAAACATGGATCAAAGAGTTATTTTGGACTAACCCTAAACCTTACACTAATATATGGTATAATAAATGACAATGTAGACCCTAGATATAACACAATAAAAAATCTATGGAAAATACTTGAAGCATACTAGTAAATACATCGAGCGACTCCTCTTAGTCCTTATAGGACCCAAGTGCATACAATCAATTCTAGTGTTGTCCTTCATTGGTAGTGAAGTACTAAATTGATTAGTAGGGATATCTGGAGGAGTTGTTGATGATGAAAACTACGATTTGATTGAATTTCAATTACCTTTTTTAGCACTAGGCAATCCATCAACCTATAACCCGGCTGGTGATAACCAAAATAGACATCTTGGATGGATAAGAATATCCTTGAGTGATTCTTCCCATAATTTTTTCAAGTGGGAAAAGTCATAAAAAATTTGGTACACTACCCTGAGACTTAGCCCCAGTGAGCCTTCCCTTCTGAAGTTGATGGGACATAGGTGTTGGAGTTGGTGCATTAGATGATTGTAGAGCCAGTGTTGAAAACTACTATTGAGAAGGATGCCTATTTCCCCAACATACCTCTGTTGGTGTCTCTAATCTATCTAATTAAACCTTACCCTCTTATCCCACCTATCCTTCTCTATAATCTTTCCCTCACCCATCTAATGTGCATAAGTTATAAGTCTAGAGATAGTCATATCCCCGATAAACATAACATTCTTATACTATTTCCTTACCAAATCATTAATACCATAGATTACTTTCTCATGCAAGCCCTAGTATCAACAACCATCTGAGGAGCATACTCAGACAGTTGTATGAATCTGATGACATATTCCTCGACAGAAAGTGAATCTTGCCTGAGGTTCTGTAACTCATCTTCCTTTTCTTACCTCAGCTCCTTGGGAAAATAGAGGAAGTTTTAGTTAGACAACATAGAATGAAAGCATACGTTAAAGAAGTGAGACTTTTTCCTAAACATTTGGTGGCCGCTCTTTTAAAAATGTGGCACACTACACACCCATAAAAGAGACTCTGCTAAACACGGCTTTATAAATCCCTATGGAAACTAAGCCGTGTGCTCTAATTTCAAGTTTTTTCATTCCCTGAGTCTATACCCTGGATAGAATACGACTCTTAAGAATCACAAGTAGCCTAAGCTATCCTCTACTTCCTGTATATGGCTATATGCTAAGAGCATAAAGTGGAAGCATAAATATAAATAAATTAATACTAGGAGAAATAATAATATGAAGAGCCTATATAATCTGAAAGTCCTGTGTTCAATAACATAAATCCTAAATCTTACCCAACATACAATGTATCGTTGTCTGAAGCCTCTACTAACTTTGATTGAGTTTTTGGGACAAAAACCCAACTAACTCATTAAGTACTAGATGAAATAAAATAAAGTAAATAATGAATGTCTCAGTCCTCAAACCTATGACGACTCACTAATCTAGTGTGAACAACAACATTGGACTAAGATTTGAGAGGATGAATAATGCATCCAATCTTACACCTTAATTAAGAAGTATAAATCATTCATTTTATTAAATATAGAATGTAACAAAGGTTGGGGTCGATCCCAAAAGGAAAATAGTAGAGGACATGTCTATTAGAAGTTAAGAAAACTACTAGTTACTATTTCCAAGAGAAATAAAACAATAATTAAAGCAATGGTTGAAAGCGTTGTTTATTTATTAAAGAGTTAATAATGGTTTTGAGACGCTAGGGTTGCGTTCACTCTGATTTCATAACTTCTAGGTATTTTGTACTTGTAACCTAGTTCTTAACATGCAGGATCTGACAAGTTATGTACACCTGAATGCCTCTTGGACCTATTAGATGAATATCATTAATCACACTTCAATCTCACAGAGTGTTTCCCAGTTTCCCATACTAACCCTTGCCTTATGACCCTAGATTGACTATCCCTGTTACGACTTAAGTCATTAGAAGAAGGTTGGTAGCTTCAAATCTCTATTGTTTATTCTCTTTTTCTATTCGTACCTCTCTATCTAGAAAGTTACCCTTAACGCAAGTTCTAATGTGTGTATTTATTAAAAAGAAATCAAAACAAAGAGAATAACAATACATGGATGCACACCAATTTAGAATTACAAAGTCCTTTAACCTAGGTTGTTAGTTTATAATGGTTCCTACAATCCTAGTTGTGGTAGTTTAATCCACTCATGATCATGGTAATGTCATGGTAATAGTATCAATAATTTGCATAAGATTCATAAGAGTATTACTTATAATCACAAAGAAGTAAATTAGAGGAATGATGGTGATGTATAGAATAAAATCTTTGAATAAAATCAAGAACAATGTTTCAAGAACTCAATGATATCTCAATCTACTAAAAAATAGTCTCAAAGTATTGAACCTCTTAAAATAAAACCAAAGGAAAATATTTATAATATGTACGAATCATATCCTAATAAAACTTGGAGAATAGGATCAGCAAGAAAACGACTATCCGTGGAAGGTGTTCACAGACCATAAAGATGACTCCACCCTCCATGAATATATAGATTGGCCTGTAAAATGTTAATTGCTCAGCAAATTTTACGATACTTATTGTGCTTGGTGGTTAGTGGTTTGGATCTTGGAATTAGTCTCTCAAATACATGACTTTCAGGAAAGAAATGAGGATCAACATGATTGACGGTAAGTAGTTGACTGTTTGTTGACTCACTTGTCACTTGCAGAATTAGATTCTTTGCCTTATTTTTATGTACAAAAATGACAACATGTAAATATAGTATGCAGTATGTCAATCACTCCACACCCACTAAATTGACTCTTTTCTTTTTTAAAATGCAAACGTTGCTATCACGACTTGTTTACCTACATAGAAATAAAAATACCATCATATATCATAAAAACATACTTACAAACAATTAAAATCTATGTTTTAAGCATTGCAAGTGTCATATATTCCTGGAAGTTAAGTCAAAAAGTAGAAAAGTCCTAAGAGATCTGTAGCAGTCATATGGCATCAGGAACACACACATCACAAGGCACCCCTTATTTTCATGTTAAAATAGGTTGTATATTATAGAACTGATCTAGTTAACAAAAGAGGATCTATAAATGACATTATTCTGTCAATGGACAACAATACACACACATATGACCATCACTCTACTTACCAGCGACTAAATAATGATAACCTAGTTCCTTCACAATTAAAGAAATCTCTAACACACAATAATATTAGGACAAAAACAAATGCGCTCACTCTCATAAAGAAGTTCAAACGATGTGTATGTACACAGACTATAGGCTTTCCCTTATTTTATATACTTCTTCTTCTAGATAGTTAGATTAGGATTAATATAGGACTTTTTATCAGCATGTAATTAAGACTTAGGGCTTGTTGTGGTATATTTGGAATTAGTAACTAAGCACTTATAGCCTCTCTTTTCTTTCCCTTTTTGGTTCTATTTAATGGGTGTGGTTTTGATTTTAACATTAAATTTATTTTTCTTTTATTTTTTCTTTTTCTTTTTCTTCATCTTCTTTATCATTGCCCGTAATAAGACCACAATAAGTAATTGGAGGGATTGAACTCATCGAAGCACCCCTAGATCACTATATGAAGTATGTTTGTATCACTTTTTCACCCAATAGGGACTCCTCAACAGCCTCTAAATATCCGGGATCTTCCTATTTCTAGGCATAAAAGTATCTCCTCATTAGACTAATCCTCATTCTCGCTTGTCTCTTCCACATAAATGAGGTAGGTTTAGTAACCAGGAGACTCACAAACTCATCCAATACTATAACAACTTATTCTATTAGTGCTACCTCCTCAACTACTGGGACAGCTTGTTCCTAAATGGCCTAAATATCTTCCCATACTGAAGAAAAGTCCATGAGAAACTATGTAAGTCTAGCGCCATGCATATCTCTCAAATCCTCATGCACCTGCATATCTAGGATATTAAGGCTAACATGCATTAATATTATATATGGCATAAACTCCTCTAAAATATACCTTTTAACGGTCTTCTCCATATATGATTTCATTTCTTGATATAGAAAATTTACTTAAGTCTCATCCCACTCAATCCTCTCCATATATTCCTTGATGGAATCTTCTATAATATTGGGGCCTGCTACTACAGTTCGTGGTTATCTAGTGGAAGCCCTAGGTCGGGCCTATAGAACTTTAGTATGTGCTACCAGTAGTACCGTATTTGATATGGGAGTAGATGTGATGACGGTAGATATTATGATAGTTGTGGTGGCAGGTTTAGGGTCTGTTATGGCTGATGTAGGAGAGGTATCCATACTAGTTGAGGTAGCTAGAGTCATAGACAATACATCAACTCATGTCTCCATAAGAATAGGACTATCACCCTTCTCTCTATCTCCTAAGAATATTCTCCCATCTAGCTCCTTTAGAAGGTCCAGAAACTAGTGTCTTACCCTTCTTCATAAAGTTTGTTGTATCCTAGATCAATACAATGTCCATAAACCCACGTCATCTATAATTTGATCAATCCTATCCCATTTAGGCACAACAAATTTAAGTAGAGACAGTACGCCATGCAAGGAAAGGAATAGATATCAAGGTCTACATAAATCTCCTATATATAATCCACAATATCTCGGGGGAGGTTGAGAGCGTATTTCAGTATTAGGGTATCTACTAACACTACCTTGTCTGTAGTAAGTTGGTTGTCCACTGATGTCAGACACAGTCTTAATATCACTATATCCCAGCAAGACTTAGCTGCAAAACTGAGGTACCCATTATTAATAGGTATCTTTGGATTTTTCAAGTAGGACGACTCCCGATCAATCAAAATAAAAGTCATCCATTGATACTGCTTAAATTGATTCATCGGCCCCAAATCCTTATCAAGCACTATCTTGAGCCTATACTTATATTTCAACGTGGACTTCAGTGCCTCATAATTGGGTCCAAATGACAAACATGGAATTATGTACTAAAAATATCCACATCTCATCCACATACTCAGAAGTTGTCAAGAGGATATAAAGTCTTCACTGGCATTTATTTTGAGTCTAAATTCAGCAGGTTAGTTTCATATGCCGCATAAAACTCTCGAACCATAATAAAGAGATAGTAACCGTTACACCTAGTCAGATAATCAAACACATACATTAAATAGATATTTAATATGTGTTAGCTCAGAGAAACCTCTTGGATGAATAAAAATATCCTAAAATATGGTACATTTGAACTGGCTCAGTTGAGTAGGAGATAATGCATCATCAAATAAATATTGCATTCTATGAATCTACCATCTCAAAATGTCAATATCAACTCGATTTTTGTTTTAAATCTCCATAGCTCTCTGCTTAATAAGTATATCTGTATTGAGGGATGATATATCCATCACATCCTCTTCAACCTTCTCATATTATCCCTTCTCAGAGCCCTCATCAAATCTAGAATCACCCCCAACCAAATATCAATGTCACTAACAGAGCCTTGTCTCTCAACAAATTAGAGAAAGGGAGGTTTTGGAATAGGCAAGGCTCTCATATGGTTCCTCGTAGTTCAAGGAGGGTACTATTTAGGCTTTACATCATATATCTCCTCGGACCAACTCAAATTAGAGCAGAATGTAGTGGACTCAGTGGATTGATCTCTTAACCTGTGCTCCATTGGCGTCTAAGTTTGTCTTTCTTGGACTTTGGAGATCCCTCAACATTCTTGAAATTGAAGATGCATTTTTCCTAAAGAGAGTGAGTATATGAGTGTGAAAAATTAAAAGAAAAAGTATACAAGAAAAAATAAGAAGTTCGCGGATCGTGAAATGGATCCGCGGACTGTGGAGTTGGTCGTCAAACTAAATAAGTGAATTTTTTTTGTATTGGAAAGGTTTGATTGACTAGTTAATAGTCAGATATTTCAAATAATGGTCTGTTAGTATGGCCATCAATCCTTTCATGTGAATTCTATAAATATAATCGAAATTACAATTGATTTTATGGTCTGTCAACTTGGTTAAGGATTGTGAAAACAACTAATTTCTGACACATTTGCACAAAATAACTATCAAAGAATCATTATTTAATGGAAAACTGTTGGAAAAATCTTCACTCAAAATCAGTACAGCAAGACCACCAAAATATAGAACACACAATTCAATTTCCCATCAAATGAATTTCAATCAACTTACCTAAAAATTCAAGAACAATATTTCACCCAAACTAGTAACAATACAGTATCCCCACCACTGCATATTATGCAGTCAATCCAACAACCCAAATTAAATTCTAACAAAGCATCACTTAATTCTACATGACCACAGTATTCACTCATCACCCCATATTCAAGAACTCAATAACTTTTTCATCAGTTCTAACCATAATTAAGTTTTTATCACTCTACTAGCCTTAATCTACAATAATTCCTATATCAGTATAAAAAGTACAATCATCATCACTTAACACTAAGGGAAAAAAAAACTCCACAACCTATGACTCCATTACCACCTCTGGTAATAGAATTATGTCGAACACCAATTATATCTAATTCTAAATAATTAATCACAATAACTTAGCAGAATTTGAAAAAAAAAACTTCAATAATTTACAATGGTGGTCATGCAATCCAAACCCAATAGTGGTGAACAATCAATGAAAACACTTAGTGGATCACACAATGAAAGAATTTTGAAGAGGCAAGTACAAGTGATGATAAATGTATTATGCGGAAATTTCGGGAGTGAAGGGAAGTGATGGTTGGTTGTGGGTGGTAGTGGATGTAATTGTTCATTTGAGGGAGTACATAATTTCAATATTGATGAACCAATTGAACTGACTTTACCCAGTTTGATTTTTATTTGACCTAAAGTGAATGTTTGGGTATAAAAACCCCTGTTAAAATTGGATAAACAAAAAAATGGATGAAGGGTCGTGAGTCGAATCAAGAAAGAATAAAGAAATTAACATGTCTTAAATCATAAACCATGACCCTAATTATGATTCGTGAACCCATTTTAGGTGGGTTCCATGATACCTACTTGGAAAATATCAATGACCTAAATGACTTTCGTCTTTTTAATTGATGGTTTGTTGTTTGGTTCATGGATCTTTAATTGAATTTTCTTTAGGGAATAATGAAGGTAAAGTCCATGGGACATGCACTTTTTTAATGGTCTATCAAATCAACCATCAAACTTACCTTTAATAATTTGAATCACTGCCTCAACTTGATGTTAGGTTCCACACACCGTCAATGCATTTGAAGCCCCGTCATTCATTCTATGGAAAAACTTTTACTAATTTTATTCTCCAAATATATACCCCTGCATACATTGAGCACACCATGACACTATAAGCTAAACTTTTATATGTTTACATTACAATCTAAGGTCGTCTCATAAGAAACATTTGATTTGATATTACGACACAACATGGCTTATGTCAATTACTCAGACTTCATTAAGATAAAAAAATTATTAGTATTAAAGTATTTTTGATCTCCCCAATAGTACTCCACACATTGCATATAAACCTTAAATCGGTCCCCTTTTTTGCCTCCAATTGAATAGCCCCATGTGGAAACACTTTTACCATAGTGAATGGTCCAGTTCAATTTGACTTTAACTTACCAGGAAATAAGAATAAAAGTCTAGAATTGAAGTACTTGGACTAAAATAATTATTCTCAATTTTTGGTCGTGATACAAGTTCATTTTTCTTTTATAATGTATCACTTTCATAAGCTCACAGATGGAACTCATCCATCTTATTTAACTGATCAAGCCTCAAGTTAGAGGCATCCTTCGAATTCAAATTGAGCTTCTTCAGTACCTATAGTGCTTTATACTCAAGTTCAACTAACAGGTTACATGTTTTTCGATAGACAACCTAGTACAGAGAAATACCTTTTAGGGTTTTAAATAATGTCTAATATGCCCATAAATCATCATCAAGACTCCTTGACCAATTAGTATGGTCTGTGTTCATAGACTTTCCTATTATGGTCTTAATCTCCCAATTAGATACTTCAACTTGCCTTCTTGTCTAAGGATGATCGGGTCTTTCCACCTTTGCTTTGCACCATATTATCCAGAAGAGTACTGATATAGTTACTCTAATAGTTATTTTATTTATTTTATTCCTTGTATATGCTTAGAGACTTATGATAGCTACTCCAATTTATTTATGAATTGTTGGAACTGATAGTTTGGTTCCCAGGAAGTTCTATTTCCTGTTATCTCAGTTTCCTTATTTATAAGTTCTAATTTTGAATTACACTACAAGAAAAATGTCCTTTAGTGACCACATTAAAATTGGTCACTAAAGAGTGCCTTTAGTGACCGAAGAAAACGGTGGTCACTATTTTTTGGTCAACATGCTAAATTTAGTGACCAAACAAAAAGTTGTCACTAA
>JBDJHY010283226.1:0-10173 GCA_039654485.1 Withania somnifera
CGTTCAGTTTCTTCCATGCTCCACTGCACAGTGGGTTCACCATGCTGGAACTTAATAGGTTTAATAGGGATGGGTAGGGAAGGCTGTTTTTGTGGATTTTGGGTGTTAGGTTGTAGGATGTTCGAGTAATCTAGGATAGGGGGATGCTGGACAACCTCTTGAGGAGGCTGTCCAGTGGCCTTAGAGGCCATGGCAGGGTTGAAACAATGGCAAAATTAGGGTGAAGGTTGCCTTGAGAGGGAAGCTCTCAAACGGCAGCTTAGGGTTTTTCTTTGGAGGATAGATGAGAAAAGTGGTTTGGGTTCATCTCTCATGATCATTTTAACCAAAATAAAAACACCAAGATTGGCGAAACATCCTCAGATCAAAATTTCTCTATGTCGTTGAGTTTCAAATATCATTTTTATACAGGTAGAATATTTTGTTTGTTTATGTTTCAAATGCATTTTGAGAATCATTTGTAGTTTTTGGAAATCGTTGATTTCAGCTATCAAACATTGCAGGTCCCATACCTTTCACGTTCACAGAGATGGAATGCATTCGCGGGCTCGCATAGGCGTCCGGTCCACCGTGTTCATCAAGTGTTAAGTTGGACCGACCTAACCTTTTACTCTTTGCATTCGTACCCCTGGCATCGCGTTTGTTATAGGTCACCTTAGTGGCTGACTGCATTAATGGTCAGGTGGCCGTCTTCGCCGTGCCTTGTCAACTGGAAGTATATAAACTCTCAAACACGAAATTTCAGTTATTATCTCTATTTTCTCTTCTTCAAAATCTCCATTAATATACTTGGGTCATTGCTTGAGTTCGTGGGTGGCTTGGAAAATATGATTTCCTCAATATTCCTTTTATTATTGGTAAGTTTCCACATTTCATCAAATTTTACATAAAAATCCCCAACTTCTTCAAGTTTATTTATTCACCTTATTTCACTTTTTTAAGCTTGATTCTTGCTCATCTTAGCTCCAACTTTTGGGTATGAGTTCCTAAGAGGTGGGGAACGTCTTGATACTTTTTTTTTTTTGATATTTGGGGTTCATAAAACTATAGGATCATAGTGACCTTATTTTGATCCTAACTATTTTCATAACTTTATGGGTATATTTGGACTCATATTAACTTCTATATTATTTGTTTGCTAGTTGCATGATTGTTGGAGGTTGTTTGAGAAGTTTTTGAGATTTGGAGTTGTTCGGGCATCTTCCCTGCTATATTTGCGAGCTTGTCTTTAGAGGATAGTTAGGCTACGGATTACAATTTTAGACTGGTTATATAGGTAGTGGTATTTAGACATCCTTGAGTTAGGATTTCAAGGTAGAAACTCATGAACCTTGTCCACTTTATTAGTCTGTCTATTGGATCCTATAGTTGTTTCTTTTGTTATTATAGATTCCCTATGATCCTTAGTGGTCTTTCCATGACTTGGTACATAGATAGTGGATTTTATGGGAAATATCCATGAGTCCTGGATATCCTACTTGGTTGGTTATGCTTGTTGTAGAATTTTTTCCTTGGTAAGGTCGACATGATTCATTTCTGATATCATTGTGTTGGATCATATTATCATCATAAAACTTATTTTGATTCATTGGTTTCCTATTTTTCCACCAGCCTATTGTCACTAATTTTGAACCCTTGCATGGCCTTATGATCTCACTTTCAATATATGACCCTAAATAAGTATTTATGAAAGGTTTTACCATTTTTTATGATAAAATAAGCTAAGGTATGAGTTAATCATTGTATTGAGCTATTAGTATCCTTGAATATGGTCATGATCTATATGTAGTATCTATTTCGAATTTAGACCCGATTGTGGGTTGGCTTGGTCATAGACACTTATTCTTATATTGACTCGTCAGAGGTACAAATATAGCTTATGTTATTCTAGTATAAATTATATCACCTGAATTTGGTTTATGTTAATGTAGGTTTTGGTTACCTTGCATGGTTATTATACGCGACTTGCGACCTTTTATGGACCTTGCCTATCTGGGCTTGTGGGTGGCCGAAGCAGGAGTATATTGGGGAGTAGATGTATAGGGGTTGCGGCCTTCCATGTGGTCCTAACTAAATGACTTGCGGTTCAGGGTAGGAGCATATAGATTTACTTTATTTTTATTGCATCATATCATCCTTCATGTCTTGTTTGTGAGTGTTGTTTGCTTTTTGTATTCTCTGGTAGAATGGGGTATCGAAAGGTTTTCATTCATACTTGTGTACTTATTCATTTATTTATCTATTCTTTTGATATGCACTTTGGTTATTTGATTAGATCTTGTGGGATCCTTCTCATGTTTAGTTATACCTAGCGCGATCCCTCTTATATTGATGAGCTAGATCTTGTGGGATTCCTTTACTTGTTCATATGATATACTTTTTGAGATTCCTTGTATGTTTTGATTATATCTTTTGTATTTAGACCATCTTCCTATTCCCATTATTTAAGATTATCGGTGTACTTCCATATTTGTTACTTACTTATATATCTTTTTAGTTGAGCAAGATTCAGGTACATTCTTTCATGTGTATTGCCTAGATCTTCCTTTTCGTGGATAGTAACTAAGATATTTTCTTGCCCTTATCATGTTAGCTAGCTCTATATGTCTTCTTTGTTTGACTTTTGTAACTTGTTTGCCTTATCTATTTACTTACTGATTTGATTACTTATATATTCCTGATTGGTCTATGATGTCTACTGGGTACCCATCTCTTTTGGTACTTATGCCACACTCCATATATTTTGGTGTAGGGTTAGGTACGAGTGGTCAGTGTTGATTCTTGATTGAGCTTTAAATATGTTGCTGAGGTAGAGGACATTTTTTGGCATTCGGAGCTACTCTTTTATTTTTTCTATAATATGTTATTGTACTGAGATAGATATTATATTTCTATTTCAGACACTGTATGCTTATTTTAGTAGCTTGTGTATTTGGATATCAGGTTTTGGGGTTGTTTTTGACTTATTATATACTTTCACTTATCCCTGTCCGTTGTTTATATCTTATCTTACTCATTTAGTTTATTATTCTTGATTTGTATACTTTTTGGTTGGTTCTCCTACGGTGGGATGTAGGTACCCTTGTGACTTTAGAAATTAGGTCATAGAAAATTAGTATCAGAGTACTTGGTCCATCGATATCCTTAATACATGAGCCAATGTTTAATAGATTGGGTGCAGAGACATCCATATCTTATATTAGAGAGGCTACAATGAAATATTTAGGAATTCCTTCTCGTTTTATCTCTGTATCAAGAGTGAATTTTAGTTAGTCTCTTAAAATTTCATTTGTTCTATTTCCTCTTCCGCAGATGGTACTTATGCAATTTTCGGCAATTTCAAGAGATGACGAGCCTGTTGCCCACCAATTAGTAGAGGTATTAATGATCGAGGTAGAGGACTTAATGCCAAAGGAGTGGTACCTCATAGAGTTGTAGCACCTATCCAAGATCCATATCAAGAACTTGAAACTTTATCTATATATTCTCTCCTAAGCCCTCATAGGTTCCAACCTTTTTGCATGATCTAAGAGGTTTCATGATGCATATTTTGGGTATGTCAGCCCAGCTAACAGTAGGGGCACAGACTACATCCCTATCTTCTTTCATCCAAGGTTTTCTGCTGACACCTAATGTTTATGGTTTGGGTGTTCCTCCATCAGTATCACCATATCCTGTTTAGGTGCCTCTAGCATTGTAAATTCCACCTTCAACTCATGTATATTATGCTCCATTTATGATTCCTCTTATGCTATCTTACTTGCCTTTGTATGAGTCGGATTAGAAGTTGTTGGGTAGATTTTTGAGGTTAAGTCTCCTGAGGTTTATTGGTTTGTCGAGAGACAACCGGAGATTTTACTGATCACTATCTGAGGGGTTACATAACTAGCTTATTGGAGGCTTATGGTGTTGACTTCACTCTTTATCAGCTTGGTGGCCTCGCCAAGTAGTAGCAGAGGTCTTACTATTCTACCAAGTCATATGACTCCACTCCTATTACATGGAATTTGTTTCATGATGCTTTTCTAGAGAGGTACATTCCTCATACCATTTAGGACCGTAGGAGGGTGGAGTTGTTGAGACTTGAGCAAGGTTCTCTATTAGTTTGTAAGTATGATGAACAGTTTCATCGATTATCTACTTTTGATTCTTGCTATATCTCTATTAAGGTATCGTTTTGTTCATGGTTTGGATTCGAATATTTATGAGAAAGCTGAGGTATTTCTTTCTACTTATTATCTTTTCATACTACCTTGATCATGCATGGTCTATGGAAGATCTTCCTAATAGGGGGAGAGATAGAAAGGAGAAGAGGCCCCGTCATCATGGTTGCTTTAGTGGTTCTAGATAGAGTAGTCATGGTTCTGGTTCTTGGGGTAGGACCCATTCTCAGTTAAAGTAGCAAGGACAGCCTAGCGGCCATCTTTAGGAATCAATGCATACTTCCGATAGTGGTTCTTCAGGCCGTGATGGAAGTTCTAGTTCTTTAAATTCCTTATCTTAGGTTAGTGGGATAGTTTTATTCTTGTGGTGTTACTGGTCATAGCTCAGTTGATTATCTCAGAATGGTACTGTTCAGCCTGTAGTTCAACCATCTATTGCTCTAGCTCCTATCCCTGCTCAATTAATTAGAGTTGTGTCACCTTAGGGCAGGGTTGTGTGCTATAGGTCGTGGTTCTCCTCATCGCTGTAAGGGAGTTATTCATGAGGGTGGATATCATGTTTATTCATGGAATTTCTATGCAGGCACTAGTAGACCCGAGACTAAGGCCTCCATACTATTGTGACAGGTATTTTTTCTGTGTGTTAACAGCTAGCTTTAGCTTTGTTTGATCCATGCACTACTTGATCCTATGTATAGTCTTATTATGGTCCATATTTGAGTATAATTAGTGATTTATTGTCAGTGTGGTTATCTTTCTCAACCCCAGTAGGTGATTCTTTAGTAATGGACCGTGTTTTGAGACTCAGCCTAATTTGATTCTATTGGATATGGTTGGTTTTGATGTGATTCAGGGAATGGATTGATTTTCCCCTCATAGAGCGTTCATGTATTGTTATGAAAAGATTATGGCCTTAGCTATGCCCTGTATACCTTTAGTCAATGGCAGGGTTCAGCTAGTCACGCACTGATGGGGATTATTTCTTGTATTTTGGATCATCTCCTTGTTTCTCATGGTTGTTTAACATATATTGCATACATTAGAGATATTAGTAATGAGTGTGTGACTCCTGTATCTTGAGATGTTCCCCACCGACCTACCCGACCTACCATTTGAGCGACATATTGATTTTGGCTTTGAGTTAGAGCCACGCACCAGGCCGATTTTTATTGCTCCTTTTTATATGGCACCGTATAAAATTAAAGTTGTTCGTGATTGACCTAGACTAACTACTCCGACTGAGGTTTGCAGCTTTGTTAGGCTTTCTATTTATTATCATTGTTTTGTTGAAGGCTTCTCTTCTATTGCCATGCTATTGACTAGACTAACTACAAAAGATGTTCCTTTCTAGTGGTCAGATGCGTGTGAGAGTTATTTTTAGAGACTTAAGACTATTTTGATTTCTTCTCCTATATTAGCATTATCGATTTAGCGTCAGAGTTTTACAATTTATTATGATGCTTCCAGTATTTGTTTAGGTATTTATTTGGGTTGTGTTATGATGCAGTTGGTACTGTGATTGCTTATGCTTCTAGAATTCTTAAGGTTCATGAGTATAACTACCCCAACCATGACTTGGAGTTGGCAGTGGTAGTTTTATGCTCAATATTTGGTGCCACTATCTTTATGAAGTGCATTGTGAGATCTTCACCAATCAACATAGTCTTCAGTACATTATAAGTCAGTGGGATCTTAACGTTCGCAAGTGTTGGTGGATCAAGTTGCTAACCTACTATCACATTTCTATCTTGTATCATCCGGGCAAGGTAAACGTGGTAGCAGCTGCCTTAAGCCAAAAGGCAATGAATATGCGTAGTTTCACTGCATTATCAGTTATTAAGAGGCCATTAGCTTTGGATGTTTAGTGCTTAGCTAACCATTTGGTATGATTTCATATTTCTAATTCATGTTATTGTTTTTAATTGATCAAATTCAGCAACATCATCTTGATGATCCAGACTTAGCTAATATTTATGATTAGTTGAGTAGGGGTGAGACCCACAGTGTTGCCTTGGGTTCTGATGGTATTTTAAGTATTAAGGTTTGTATTTTTATTCCCAGAGTTGATGATTTGGTTCATTTGATTCTTCATAAGTCCCATAGTTCCCTCTATTCTATTCATCCTGGTATGACTAAGATATGTAGAGAATTGAGTAAGATCTATTGGTAGTGTGGTATAGAGAAGGATACTGATGAGTTTGTGTATCGGTCCTTGAACTATCAGAAGGTTAAGTTTGAGAAGATTCTACCATAGAGGCCAACGATAGACAATAACTCCCCACCAAAGACTAGGTCATTTGGTGTAGAGGCTTCCCATTGCTGAGTGAAGTGGGAATGGATTAATATGGATTGCCTTGGAATCCTTGTATACATGATCTAATTTGGGTCATTGTTGACAGGTTGACTAAGACTACACACTTCATTTCAGTTCATCCAGCTTATAGTATGGAGAAGTTATCCTTTATCTATCTTTAACAGGTGATTTGATTTTATGATATACCAATTTCTATTATCTCAGGTCGTGATACCAGTTTACTTTTCAATTTTAGAGGGCATTCTAGCATGGTATGGGTACTGAGGTTCATTTTTTCATAGTATCCCCATAGAGTTAGTCAGTCCAAGAGGACCATTTAGGTCCTGAAGTACATGTTGAGAACTTGTGTTCTTGATTTTGGTGGTTCTTAGGATAAGCACTTGGCTTTGGCAGAGTTTGTGTATAGCAAAAGTTATGATTCTAGTATTCAAGTGGCTCTATTTGAGTCTTTGTATGATAGGTGGTGTCGTTCTCCTATTGGTTGGTTTGATGGGTTTAATTCTATATTGCAGAGTATTGACCTACTTTAGGATACCTTGTATATGGTTTGATTCATTCAAGATAGACTTCATGCCACACAAACTACGCAGAAGTGTTATTTACACTGCCATAATCACGCCTTAGAGTTCAGTGTGGGTGATCATGTGTTCTTATGGGTATCTCCCATGAAGGGCGTAAAGAGGTTCATAAAGAGGGAAAAGCTTAGTCCCCGATATACTAGCCCACTCGAGATTCTTGATCGGATTGGTAGTGTTTCTTATAATCTAGTTTTGCCTCCTATATTTTCAGATGTTTATCAGGTATTTCATGTTTCTATGTTAAATGGTATGTTCCTGATGTGTCGCATGTGCTTCGGTATGATTAGGTTTAGGTTGATAAGGGTCTCTTATTGTTGAGGAACTATTCTTGGTCTTGGATAAAGCAATGATAAAGTTGATATCACATTAGATTTCGATGGTTAAATTATACTGGCAAGAGCATCACATAGATTAGGCTACTTGGGATATGGAGAGTAATTTGAGGTCTTAGTATCCGTATTTGTTCGAGCCTTTAGGTATTGCCTTGTTTTGACTTTGAAGGACAAAATTCTTGTGAGTAATGGATGTTTTAGTGAAACTTTTGGTGTTTTTTGCATTTTTGCATTTTTTGCATTTTAGAGCTTTCCTATAGCAGCCCTAAGACATTTGTGACTTATCGGGACTAGTGGTTCGGTTCTCGTGTCTTTCATTTGGGTGTTATATCAGTTTGCCTATTTTAGAGCCTTTAGTATTGAAATCATTGACTTTAGTCAACATCCTGTGAAAAAACAAAAGATCAAATTCTGACAATTTCATTGGCTATGGAACATTGATTTGGTCTAGTTAGACTCTTGGCTTGAGTTCAGTTGGTTTTTAGTTTTTGTGGTTTTATGTGTTTTATGTGCTATATGTTGCCTAAGTGCAATTTAGGTGGTAATTTTTTTATTATAGCCTCCAATTGAAATTTAATTGCACCATCAACTCTGGAATATTGATTTTGGGTTAGATGAGTTGCTCGTTTAGGTCTTGGACCAACCGGGCTCATTTCTTGTACTCGGTTGGAAAGTTTGTTATTTTTCTAAGAGTTGACTTTGGTTTAAATTTCATCAAAATGCCATGAATCGAAATTTATCTATACCATTGAGTCTGGAATGTTATTTGCATATAGGTATCATATTTTTTTATGTTCATTGAGTTCTAAATGCATTCCAAGCATCATTCGTAGTTTTTGGAAATGGATGGTTTTAACTATCAAATGTTGCCTGTCCCATATCCTTCGCATTCATGGAGGTGGTCCGTGTTCATGGGCTCACATATGTGTTCAGTCCACTACATTCACAAAGTTTTAATATGGACCAACCTTCCCTTTCAATCTTATGTCCACACCCCTGGCGTCGTGTTTGTGGTAGGTCACATTAATGGCTGACCGTCTTCACTGTGCCTTGTCACCTAGCAATATATGAACTCTCAAACATGAAATGTCATCTATAGTCTCCATTTTCTCTTCTCCAAATACTTAAAAACCTCTATTAAAATACTTGGGTCCTTGCTTGAGCTCCTGGGTGACGTGGGAAACGTAATTTCTTTAATATTCCTTTGATTATTGGTAAGTTTCCATATTTATTCTATCAAATTTCACCCAAAAATCCCCAATTTCTTCAAGTTTACTTCACTTTACTTTTTCAAGTGATTCGTGCTCTTCTTAGCTCCAAATTTTGGGTATGAGTTCCTTATGATGTGTGGAACGTTTTAATACTCTTTGTTCAAGATTTCAAATTTATGGGCCCATTGTTACCCATATTTTGACCCATGATATTTTTAGAGCTTTATGGGTATTATTAGACTAGTATTAACATATAGATTAATTGTTTTCCAGGTGCGTGATAGTTGGAGTTGGTTTGCACATTTTAGAGATTTGAAGTAGTCTGGGCATCTTCCACAATGTATTTGTAAGCTTTTCTTTAAAGGACAGGTAGGCTATGTCTTACGATCTTAGACTAGGTTTATATGGGTAGTATTGTGGTACTTAGACATCCTTGGGTTGGAATTTCTAGGTTGGCACCCATGACCCTTGTCCACTCTTTTAGTTCGTTTATTGGATTTGTATAGTTTTTGTTTTTGAGATTATAGTTACTCTGTGAAACTGAGTAATCTTGCCAGACTCTGGAACTAGATGGTGGGTTTTATGGAAAATATTCGTGAGTCTCGTATATTCTTCTTGGTTTATTATGCTTGTTATAGAATCTGTCTTGGCAGGGCTGGAAGGATTCATTGTGATATCATTATGTTGGAGCGTATCATAATCATGAAATAGGTTTTGATGTATTGATTTCCACTGTTATTTTCCACGAACCTAATGTCACTAATTTTGAAACATTTCATGGCCTTATGAGGCGTTTTCATTATTATGAGCCTAAAATGAGTATTTTTTAGAGGTCTTACCAGTTTTGATGATAAATAAGCTAAGGTAAGAGTTAATCGTTGTGTTAAATTATTACTAGCTTTGATTGTGGTCATGATCTATATCTTGTATTCATTTTAGATTTAGACTCGGTTGTGGTTGGGCATGGTCGTTGACATTTATCATGATATTGACCCGTTATAGGTTCGAATGTAGGTTATGTTATTCAAATATCATTTATATCACCTGAGTTTGGTTTATGTTAATGTAAGTTTTGGTTACCTTGGGGGTTATAGTACCCGGGTTGAGGCCTTCCATGGACCCTACCTATGTAGGTTTTTGGGTGGCTGGAGGAGGCGTATACGGGTGACAAGAGGTATACGGTTTGTGTCCTTCTATATAGTCCTACCTGACTGAATTGTGGGTTGGGGTAGGAGGTTACGTATTTACTTTATTGTTTTTGCATCATATATTTTTTATGAGTGTTGTTTGATGTTTGTACTCTCCGGTAGGATGGGGTACCGAAAGGTTTGAATTCATCCCTGTGTGCTTATCCATTTATTTACCTATTCTATTGATATTCACTGTGGTTAGTTGATTAGATCTTGCGGGATCCATCTCATGTTCAATTAGATCTTGCAGGATCCCTCTCATGTTTATGAGCTAGATGTTTCGGGATCCCTTTCCTGTTCATTTGATAGATCTTGCAGGATCCCTTTACTGTTCATCCAATATATATGCGGGATTCCTTCTACGCTTTCATTATATCTGTTATAG
>JBDJHY010283245.1:0-10172 GCA_039654485.1 Withania somnifera
GGAAAGAAATGAAGGAGGAGTGTCGCTTTTGGAGTTCTCTGTATTCTTCGAGTTAGCGATCGAGAATTCGAGTTTTCTGAAGGAGGAGCATTTGGTTACCTTTCGTAGCTCAGCGACCAAGACTCAGATAGACTTTCTTCTCGTTAGGAAGGGGATAAAAGGATTTGTAGAGATGGTAAGGTTATTTCGAAGGAGAACCTTTCAACCAACTTAAGCTTTTGGAGATAAAGATGATGATGAAGAAGAGAGTTGTGGATGACCGACCTAGGATCAGAGGGGGAAGCTTGATAATGCTCAGTGCCCTATAAATAGGGGAGAAGTTGGTGGACGTAGGCGCGTGGGAGAGTGGTGAGGATGTAGACAGTATGTGGGATAAGACTACCAGGACACAACAAAAGAGGTGTTGGGTGTCTCAAGAAGTCGTTCAGGTAGATGTCGAGTGGAGTGGTGGTGGAACGGAGAAGTTCAAGTGAAGGTAGAGGCGAAGAAAGGAGCCTACCTGAAGTTGGTAGAGAGTAAGACCGAGGAGGAGAAACGGCGGAATAGGGAGGAATATAGGAAGGCGAGAAAGGAGGCGAAGTTAGTGATTACGGTAGTTAAGGCAGCTGCTTTTGAGACTTTATGCTGAATTAGAGGTCACGGTCGGGGATAAGAAATTATATAGCTAGGAAAAGGGAGTGGCAGATGCGTAACCTTGACTAAGTGAAGTGTATTAAGGGAGAGGTTGGTAAAGTTTTGGTAGAGGATCTCCACATTAAGAAGAGATGTCAATCATACTTCGATAAGCTTCTAAACGATGTGTGAGACACATACCTTGTACTAGGGGATTTGGAGCGCTCAGAGAGATGTCGCGATTATGGTTATTATAGGCATATTAGGTTGGAGAAGGTTAAGAGCGCTATTGCTAGGATGCATAAGGGTAAAGCGACAGGGCCAGACGAGATTTCAGTGGATTTTTGGAAGAGCTCTAGAGGGGCAGGTATTGCATGACTAACCAAGTTGTTTAAAGTCAGGACGACGAAGATGGCTGAAGCGTGGATATGAAGTACAATGATTTCATTGTACAAGAACAAGGGTGACATCTAAAATTGCAAAAACTATAGGGGTATCAAGTTGCTAAGTTACACGATGAAGATGTGAGAAAAGGTAGTAGAGTTGAATTTGAGGAAAATGGTGACTATCTCTGAGAATTAGTTTGAATTCATGCTGGGACGCTCGACTATAGAGGTGATACATCTGGACAAGAGATTGGTGGAGCAGTATAGCAAAAGGAAGAAGGATTTACACATGGTATTCATCGATCTAGAAAAGGCTTACGATAAAGTCCCTAGAAAGGTTCTTTAGAGGTGTTTGGAAGCTAAAGGTGTTCCTGTGACTTACACTAGGGCGATTAAGGATATGTACGATGGAGCCAAGACTCGTGTAAGAACTGTGAGAGGAGACTTTGACCATTTTCTACTTTTCATTGGGTTGCACCGAGGATCGACCTTCAGTACGTTTTTGTTTGCATTAGTGATGGATGCTTTGATGCGGGAAATTCAGGCGAGGTACCTTGGTGTATGCTATTTGCGAATTACTTAGTTTTGATTGACGAAATTCGAAGAAGAGTTAATGCTACGTTGGAGGTTTAGAGAGAAACTCTTGAGTCTAAATTCTTTAAATTGAGCAGGTCCAAGACTGAGTATTTGAAGTGCAAGTTAAGTAAGGTGGAGCAGGAGGAGGAGGTGATAGTGAAGTTGGATACCCAGGCTATCTGTAAGAAAGATAATTTCAAGTATCTGGGTTTATGATCCAGGGTAATGGAGAGATTAATAAGGATTGTCTCCCACCATATTGGAGCGGTGTGGATGAAATGGAGGCTCGTATTTGGGGTCTTTTGCGATAAAAGGCAAGTTCTACAGATTGACAATTAGACCAGCTATGTTGTATGGGGCAGAGTGTTGGCCAGTTAAAAATTCTTATATTCAGAAGTTAAAGGTGGCGGAGATGAGGATGTTGCAACGGATGTGTGGGTTTACTAGGTGTGATAGGATTCGGAATGAGGTTATTAGAGGCATGGTGGGGGAGTGCAGTAGAAGATAAGATGCGGGAGACGAGATTTAGATGGTCTGGACATGTGCTTAGGAGGGATATAAGTGCCCCTGTACGGAGATGTGAAAGGTTGGCGAGGGATGAGTTTAAGAAAGGAAGAGGTAGACCGAAAAAGCATTGTGGAGAGGTGATATTACAGGATTTGAAGGAGTTACAGCTGACCGAGGACATGATCCTAGATAGAAAGACGTGGAGGACAAGTATTATGGTAGTAGGTTAGTAGATTTGGGGGTTAGTTTTGTTGGGTGGTAGCAATTATCTTATTCTTTGACCAAGTGTATAAACAAATTAACTTCCTTTCCTTCTTTTTTGTAAAAAATTATTATTATTATTATTATTATTATTATTGTTATTGTTATTGTCAACAGGGTTATTCATCACGACTAGCTGCTGTGGACTACCTAGTATGCTTGTTTAGTGAGATATTTGTGACCACTCAAGGGGGGAACTTCCCTCATTTTTTGATTGGTCATAGAAGGTACCTTTTCAATGGACATGCCAAGAGTATCAAACCTGATAAAATCAAGCTTGTAACTTTATTGCAGAACACAAGTATAAGGTGAGATCCTTTCCCTATAGCTCTGTTCTATTTCTTCTACTTCTCATATAACTGAAAACAGATTCCTGTTCTCCTTGCCTGTAAGCATTGTACTCCTATAGGCGAATTTGATGTGATTTCATGAAAGCCTAAATTGCTGACACTTCTTGATTCCAAAGGTAGAACTATCTGCAATTTTGTTCATAGGAGTCAACTTATTTGCTCATAAATCATGATATTTTCTTGTGGCAAAAAATCTAACCAACCTGCGAGCGAAAAGTGTATATTAGAAGAAAAAGAAGAAAAGATTATGTTTCTGATATGATAAATCTGCTAATTATATTGTCTTGAGGAATTAAAGAAGACGTGATCATTTACCTGAATCAGGAAGGATTTTGTGCCTCCTCTGGAGTTCTAAAAGTTAAACCTGAGGGATTTCCTTAAACTAAAATCGTTGAAATGTAAATCAATATCTTCGTTTTTCTTAATTGTTTTTTGTTTTCCTCAAACTGCTAAACAGCTGGATTGATTTCAAGGATCAAATGGGATCAATGCTGGCTGAAAGTGATAGAAAGGGCATAATGGTACCTAGAGTTAAGAAGTCCACCAGAAAAGGTTCTGTCTATTCGAATCCTTTGCCGGAATGCAGGTGTCTTTGGGAGTCAAAAAGAGCTACCAACCGTAGTAATTCGTACCTCATGGCAGATTGCTGAGATTGGTCCATAGTTCTAAATTTCCTCTGATTTGAGCAGTCTAAGTTGGGATCATTTTGCAAGCACCAGTTACTCTTCTGTTTTGCTTGTTACCTCTGCAACGGTATCAAAGTCTCCACTTGCTACCATGATATTTCCAAGGATATCAGTTTGGCACCAGCTTATCTGTTTGGGGTTCGTCTCTTTTATGTGCCAATGGAAAGTGGTAGAATAGATCCAAAGCTTCAAGTCCAACATTGATTACAGGAATCAAAGATTGTTAAAGCATCTCAGTGGAGATCATAAGAATTTTCTTTCCGATTTTACCTTAGCCAGCGAGGCAGGACATTTGATCTATATGCAATTGGTATATCAGTTTCTCAGATCCTAAAGGTGTCTCAGTTATGAGCTCTCTAGTCTAGATTTTTGGTTCTTTAGGATTTGAACTTGATTTCGGAAATTTGTGCTCGTTTAGTTTATTATTTGTAATGCGACAAGTTTTTTAATCAGTAAATTTCAAGATTTATGGTGCCAACTGTTTCCCAAGTGTCTTGAGGAATGTTTGTAGCTTTGTATAATATTGGACTGGGATGAGCTTAAGTAAGAATGATTATATGTTTATTTCAAAGTTTAAGAAATGCGTATTTAGTGGCATAATGTAAAAGGGAAAAGGACAAAAATTAGACCATTTTAGCAAAACTATTGAGATTTTAATTCCATTTCTCTAGTCATTCGCTGGCTTCCACTGTTTCTTAGCCTTTTTTTAAATGTTTTTTAGCTCTTCTTCTTTTTTTTTTTCTTTCTAAAAAAAGCATACTTTATTTGAATTTTTTCCTGTTTAACAATAAAATATTATTTTTTTCACAGGTTTCATTTTTTTTCTTTCTGCTTTAGTTTATTTAAAAAGGAAATTATTCTTTTATTTTTAAAAAAATTAAATATAGATTCTTTTTTTTTTTTTTTTTTGCTGCTGCTTCTCTTTGTTTTCATTTTATGGTTTGTTTTGCTATTCTTTTTCTTTTGTTATTGTTTCTTCTATTTTTTTATGCTTTACGGGACTTTTTAAAAAAGAAAAACTTATTCTTTTGTATTGCTACATATATACAAAGAAATACATATATACAAATATGATACATACTGACATAATACAATACTTATAAGATATATATATATATATATATATATATATATATATATAATCATGATGGACATATTCTTATTCAACAATGATAAGATTTTTATATACATTCTCTGCAGATGCATATTTATACAGTTTTTGTACACATTTTCTGCAAATACATATTTTATATACTAATTATATATTTTATATACACCTCTTATACGATTTCTGTAGAAATCTTATACAAATACTTATTCTATATTACAACTATACATTTTTTATACATTATCTATGCAGTTTCTGTAGAAATCTTACAGAGATAAATATTTAAAAATAGAGTTTATAAGTATATCATTATAATATTCATTTACTAAGCAGTTTTGATGCAAATTCTATAATATTTATACCTTGATGATGATCTTTGAACCTTAAACTTAAACTGAGTACATATAGATACATATGTTTATAAAAAAAAAATAGCAAAAAAAAAATGATTTGAACTAATCTGTCGGGTTTGGGCTTTTTGTGATTGGGCTGGACCCATTTTTATTAAAATATTATTTTTTTAATTTCTTAAAATATTCACTATATTAAAAGGCAGACTTAAATTACATTAGTATTCAACTCATATATCTTTTTAGAAATATAATTTTTATGTATAATTAGATTTTTTTAATTATTTAAAAAAACTTAAAAGATAAGTGATTTTTCCTTTTTTTTTTTTAAGTAGTAACTTGTAAATATATATTAATTACTAATACAAGTCTAAAGTTAAATTATAGTACTCAAGTCTCAAATCAATACTTATATAAAAAAAACTTTTAAAAGTTTATTTTTAATCATACTTCAGTTATTTTCCAAGAAAACCTCACAGTTTATCATTACGGTTTATTTTTTAAATATATATAAAATATGTATGAACGAACTGATCACAATCGGTCCGGGTTGATTCGGATCGAATCGGTTAACCCGATACTATTATTGATTTAATATTATCAGATTAGTTTGATTCCAGGTTTTGAGTTCAATTTTTAAACCTTTCGATTTCGGGTAGCTTAGTGGACCCAACCCGACCTCTTTTTCATCGGGCTAATACGAGCCGGTTTTTACTGGTTTGTGCCAAGCAAGCTTCAAGTCAACCCAACCCGTTTGACACCTATAATTAGAAGTCAAGTGATGAACTCATATATATATATCCCATTTTTTAACATACTTTTAATATTTATCATAGTAAAAGTGAATTATTTATGCAATACAAATGTATTATAAGTGTGTTAAAATTTATTATGTTTGTTTTGATAAGAAATTTGCATTATGTATTAAAAGTGAATTATGCATGCAATACAGATATATTATAAGTGTATTAAAATATATTATGCTTGTTTTGATATGAAAATTTGCAATATGTATTAAGAGTGAATTATACGTGTAATATAGATGTATATAAATGTCTCAAAAAAAAAAAAACTCATGCTTGATATCATTATAAAAGTGTAGTTTGCAATATATATTGAATTTGTGTAGTTTGCAATATATATTGAATTTGTATTGAGAGTAATGTTCGCAATATTTATTATAAATATATTATGCATAAATAAAATTTATGTTATGTCTTACAAATTGTTTTGATTGTATTATTAAGAGAAGAAGTGATTTCGCAATATATATTATGAATGTATTGTTCATGATTTTAATATAATCCTAATACAATTATGAAACGAAGCTAATACAATTTTAATACAATCATCTCTATACGTATACAGATGTTTGTGGGATTATATTAGGTATGACATTGTTGCATTAAATAAATAGAAGACTTAAGTTATTAAGAATAAAAAATAACATAACATACAATAAGTGGTAAGGTGAGTCGGTGGGTGTGTGAAAAGGAATAGTATGCATATATTGTTAAAAATTAAGGGGATGGAGTTATTTTTTCAGAGAATAATGGAGTAAATATTTTTTTTACATTATTATTGTGCCTAAATTGAAAAAAAAAAAGTAATTCCACAAAGAGAGAAGGTAAAATTTGCACAACCTTTTGCTGCTCTTCAGAAAAATTATTTTTTTCAAAAATTTTATTTTGACTACTAATCATATAATTATACTTTTATCCTTAAATGAAGTAAAAATTACAAATTTGTTATTGGTCGTCCTCTTCTTTACTCTTCTATATATAAAATTGAGAAAATGTCCTGATTTACGCCTCAACTTTATGAAATGAAGTTGATATGCCCTCGGTTATAAAGGTGACTCATATATACCCTTACAAGTTACACAAACGGCTCACCTATACCCTATTGTTATAAAAAGGAGTCACATATACCCTGTTATTTAACAAGTCAATATTTAACATATCAAAAATTAATTTCTTTTTATTTTTAGTTGAAAAAGTGTTATGTGATGGTTCAAATAACCACTCAATAGTTTTTCACCATATATAATTCATTCAACTGAAAACAAAAAGTCCACCCACTCAAATAAACGTTTTATTTAATCACCAACTGTATTAGAACGCTTGAATTTTTTTTAATAAATAAAAATAAATAAAAATACCATACACGCCCCAATCAAACTGGAAATAAAAATCTTGCTCACTCATGTAAATTTAACTCATTTCACTTAATCATCTACTTCAATAGCACGCTCTAGATAAAAAATTAAAAAACTACCATAGACACCTGATCCAACTGAAAATTAAAACCTCACAAATCAAGTAAACTTAACCCAATTTTTAATTACCCAATGCATTAGCATGCTCGAAAAAAATTAATAAATAAAAAATTATATTATATAATAAATTATTTCTTTCGCAAATCAAATTCAAGATTTTTTGTTAAAAAAAAAATATTAAGGGAAATTATTTTAAGAGTCATATGATATTTTTTCAATTAAAAATAAAAAAAAATTAATTTGTTAAATATTGATCCGTCATAAAAAGGTATATATGAAACTTTTATATAAAGATGAGAACCTAATATGAGCCACTTTTTCATTTCATAAAATTGAGGTAAATCAGGCTCTTTTCCCTCTAAAATTTATAGATATGCTGCATTGCAAAAACTGTTGGGAAACTTATCCGGAAGATATCTCATACTTAAAAAATATTTACCATTTATAACTATATAATTTTTATTTCAAAATGTTATAACTTTTGCTCTTTCATACATGTCCAAGACAGTGTCAAGTACAAACTTAGATGAAAAAAATTACAGGGAAATAGGATAGCCATTCAAACAAGAAACAATTACTGTGAAATTACACTAAAATATGTAAAGATTCAGAAGAAATTGTTAAGTGATGACAGGAGAATCCATGATCCATGGTTCTTTTTACTCATTCTTCTTCCTTTTAATTAAAGAATCTGAAATATTGACTGAAGGACAGTGAGGAGATGGAGAGAGTGAGGTTGGACTTGATCTTCTTGTTGTTGGATGTGGGTGAGGGAGGAAAGGTGGACAGAACTCTGGCAGTAGTGGTGGTGTTTGGATGGAAAAAAATAGAGAAAGGGGGATGGGATGATTGATTGTTGTTTGCAACTCCAGTGACCTAAGTTGAAGGGATATCTATCTAATCCGATCGTTTGTTTGCTTTGGATAATGTGGGTTTTTACTTAGATTAGCAAATGTGGCACTCCCTTCACCATCCCCCCCATGAGGATGGTCTTCAACTCTTCATTGATGACTTTATCATCAACTAGTTGTAAACGTCTATCTTCTAGGACGAAAGGCATATCATGTAAACACTTCAGCATACTGAACAATTCATGTGATTGTGTGGGACTTCCATTTTTCCTCTATTGAATTCAGAAAGGGCTGCAACGACGAGTTAAAACATACTTTTTGTGAGTCATAGAAACTTCAAGTTTCTAAAAAGATCGCTACCTAAGTCTTTGTTTTCTCATGTCACGCAACAGTTTTAACAGATTGAAAAGTTTAACCTTTTTTTCATAACAAAAATTAGCTCAGCACTTCTCAGGAAAAACTCAAAATTGAGCCGCTAGCAAATTCCAAAGAATTAAAATTGACTTGGCTACGCCAGGGACTACATTAGGCCAGATAATCTCATGTTGGATGAGCTGAGGCTTGCCTGGTTCGTTTTCTTCAGCAGTGGCATACACATAATAGCAAGAAGATAGTAATTCGAGATCCACGTGCAAAAGTGCATAGGCTCTTCAAAATGTTGCATGACACAATTATTTAAACTAGGTTAGTAAATAGGGCAAGTTGCGGAAAACAGCATTGGATTGTCTAAATGAACATTATAAAGTGTACCATAAAGGAACCAAAACATAAAACTTCCACAACATTCCTGGTTTTCTTCGTAAGGCACTATAACACATTGTCCAGGATGAATCAAGGTATCATCTTTGAACCAGAAAAACAGATTGGTAAGAGGAGACCACTGAACCTACCAATAATTGAAGTAAACTATACCACCATTAAAGAAACCACCTGAAAAGGAACAAAAGAGCCAAAACGAACATTAAACAAAGAAATAAGCAAAAGATATGAAAATATTTTACCAGATGAAGGAAAATTTCCAGAGGCTCAGGTAATTGAAATAAAATAGTGTGCTCATTTGAGGAAGCCTTAAAAGCATCAGCCATAAACCCAGCAATACTATTACACCATCTAATACAGATGGTAAAAAAGCCTCAGATTGCTAACATAATTTAAACAAACGAATAATACCTCAATTCAGTAGCAAGAGCAAATCACATTACATGAGTAAAATATTTGGTCATATGCAGCAGTCTATGCAAGTGTTTGTGAAAAAGATTTGCCTCATCTATGAATGAAATCCCACAATCCCAACCGCTAGGATCTAGCCAATAGCTAATAATGAAAATGTTTCATAGTAATTTATAACAAGAAAATCACTGAGCAAGTAAATAAAGCTTGATCACTGTCAGAATCAAGAACTAGATCAGAGAGCAAGACCAAGTACCTACCTCCCCCCACACACACACACACATAGAATTATCTCCTATCCCTCCAAGGAACATGCTAGCTCAATAAAGGTTTCAACTATAATGGGACTTCATGAAATATGATAAGTCAGACGCAGATCTTATTTAGCACACAAAACAAAAAAAATACAGGAATTAGAGCCTGACTCATCAATGAACCTTGCGAAACCGGTGCAATTGCCTTTCAAAATATTGTACAAGGTTGCGCCATCTAATGTTTCATCATTTCAAAACCCCTAAATAATAATAAATCATCAAAGGCATATCTCTAACTCTTCCTTCATGAAATAAATCATAGCATAAGGAGCAGGATCAACAATGACCACCCAACTTCTCAATAATCACCACATACTAAACATGGCACATTCAATCCTCACCAAACCCCCTCCCCCCTTTTTTTTTTCATTTCCTCTTTTTTAGCCTTGTATGCCAAAAATAGATGGCTTCAACCTGATCATGTCTGGTGTTTGTATGCTGGAAAATTAATTCCAGTATTGTGGGATAGCAAGGAAAAGGCCAGTAAGTATTCCATAAGCCTTCTCATCCTCAATTCAGGCAGTTCTACAACTGCTACGGATTAGCCATTAACCCAACTGTTACTCTTCCACAAGCTATGCTACTTCACATCAATCTTCATTATACACCAAAAGCTATCGAAAGGGGCTATTTACGTATTCAGTATGCTAACATACACTCGTTAGTACTCCATAGGCAAAGCCCATTTAACATATGGATATATAAGAGGATCCTAGACAACAT
>JBDJHY010283255.1:0-10172 GCA_039654485.1 Withania somnifera
TTTTATGGTGCAGATAGAGGCTGGGGTTATCAGCAACGCGGAGATCATGCGGAGTAGACTTAGCAGATTTGCAGAGATTATGGTGAGATTGATGTCCAAGTCAATCATAGTTTCCTTCACTTAGCTTGCTTCACTCGGTTCATAGAAAGACCTGTACTATATTACCCGATAGGGGAGCTTTTGTATTTTTTTATCTTTTGTTTATCCTATGTAGTAGCTCCATATGCCACTAACACGAGGTTTTGGGGATTCGAGTTTTGTATAGCTCCTTGTTGGCTTCCGCTATTATGTATTGTTTACTGTTCCTCCATTGTTTTGGTTGTTCTAAGAGTTATAGCCCATTGCACATAGCTCTGGATTGTAAGGATATGCTTGTCTACAGGAGGGGTGTAGATGCCATTATGACCTGAGATTTCGGGTTGTGACAATATTCCCACACAACATGAAGTATCATTTAATCAATAATAATAATTCGGCAGTAATTAGGATAATAATGTAATACAACAAACACTGACCAGTCCCCCAAAAAGAAGCACAGTGTACACAGAAATACGCTCACCCATAGGAATTACCATACTACCAGGGGTACACTGAACAAAACAAGTGCAGCAAAGTAAATTAAATAATGAAATAACCAATCATGTGTACGCTCCTCCTTCGGTACCTATAGGCCCACCAGGAAGAACCCATAGAAGGCTAACCTAAGTATTCCTGGAATATCTCCCCACCGTCCATATACACCCCACCCCTCCCCATGTTAGCCATAGCCCGAAGGTAAGGTCCATGGAGGTATGTCGCCACGTACGATCTCTAATGTCATCATAACCTCACATCTCAAATCTCAGAACCTCAAAGGTCTCAACAGTCTGGTATCTCATGCCAAATATCAATAGTCTCATCAAGCCGTCCTCGGTAAGCCAAGGCGTACAACTCCTGTATATCATAGTTTCACCAAAATAATTAATAGATCGGGTATCATCAAGTTTCCATAACCAGTAGTGCCATAAGTATCAAAAAGTTATATGCACTAAAATGTACGATGATGGATTCAAGTTCCAGCGGCTGTACTCATTGCCGATGGAGTCATTCTCAACTCCCAGTATTTATTAGTCAAATGTTATTTCACGATCCGAGGATGTAAATCCTGGACTAAAATAAGTGAACATAGTATTATCGGGAGTTTGATATAACGTCGATTCTAAAAAGTAAAAAATCCATTTACTTATATTATTATTAAACATTCTAATTTATCAACTTATATAGTTATTCATCATTATTACTCAAATCGATCTCTACCCTCTGCGGCTCAATAATCAAGCGGTGTACTGACCCAGTCCCAATGCACATTCATCGAATCCATAGGCACACCTCTTATGTCATGAATGCACATCATATCAACAAGTATATATATCAACATATGATCATGTAATAGCAATTCCCTATGCCCTTCATAGATACCTAGCGAACTTCTAAGTCAAAGGCACCATATCAATCGGATACTAAAATATAAATATCAACATAGAAAGGAAAAAATAACGGTACAGGATCACTATATCCACCTAGCTACCCAACCCATGAATGCTATTTAGTATAATTATTAAAGCTATAAGGCCAGAGATAGTCCCACCGAGCGTACATGTCGTTCAACAATACAACGCTGCAAATTCACGAATCTTACTTCTACTGATGTCAAATGATCTCCAAATGATCTGAAACTTGCTCCAAAGTATTCTATATGTTAATACGAGTCTAACGGTACAAGTTTTTCTAAATTCTAGACTAGGCTGAAAATAGGGCCTAAAATGGGCTTCCAAGGCCCGCTCACCGAAATGGAAAATAAACGTCGCCACGGGATTCCCAACGTCATTAGGAACTTGCACTCTAAAATTAAATAGAATTCGAGTACAGGAAGGGTTTCAAAACAGCCCAAACAGATTAGACCTTAACAAGGTTAAAGATGCCATTTTGGGGAATTAAACATTGGAATTTCGATATATTAATAATACTAGACGTCAAATATAATCAGGGAATATAGAATTATGCAATAATATAGGATTTTCGCATGACATTATCAATATCATCAATTGGGGTTCATTAATGGAAGGAACCAAGAAAACTAAGAGTGAAACACGAAGAAGACTTACCCAAAAACATAAAGGAATTGAAGAACAATGTTGGGAAATTTTCCTTAGCCTTGGAATGATGTTTGGGAGTAGTTTTTCGCCCTGGAACTAAAGAAATCGTAAGGTTTCTGTGGAAATAAAATATTGGGGTTGTGCAGGGGTTTGTATATAACTACAGGTATTTTACTAATCATGATCATGTGACTTTACTACGCGAACGCGCAGATTAATAGGAAACAAGGTATATTGATCGTGTGCATCCCATACGCGATCGCGTAGAGTAAGATTAACATTGCTCAATGCGATTGCGTGAGCCAGGCTCACGATCGCGTAGCACTATTTTGCAATGAAGGGTGATCGCGTGAGAGCCTATCACTACCTCATAGAAGGAATTCACCTGCACCAGTTGCAGGTTTTGATAGTAGTTTTAGGAGAAAAGTATAAGCTCTGAATCACAACTCGAAATGTATTCGAGTCCAATTTACGTAAAAAAAACTATGCACGAACACTTGTAACAACATTCCAAATCAATAGCACAGATGAAATCGAAATCCGAGGTTGTTTTAGATATATATTGACCCGGTCAACCCATAGACTAAAATTCAAGAAATTTCAACCAACACCTCTACTAGACGAAAATCATCACTCCAAAACTGCTGGAAGTGTTAGAATTTTGATCTGACACTCCGAACACCAAGATACCACCAAAGCTTTACTTTAAGCTTTAAACTTAACTAAATTCTACAAATTGGAATAAATGGCAAACAAAAACTCCAAAATACAAACTTAAGGTCAATCTCAACTTTGTTTGGTGTTTCGAAGCAAATAGAACTGTTGGGATTTAATTCCAAGTTAGTCTTAAAGGAAAATAGACTTTGTTCAACGAGTAATTAATTAAGCTCTAAAATAGGCAATTTGAGATATTTCTCAACCGAGTCCCCAGGGATACAAAATGCTTTAGAATGCAAAACATTGTGTATTTATCATAAATGACCATGAGGGTCATTACAACATCCGTTACTAAAACCACTTTCGTTCTCGAAAGTCAAGTAAAAGCATGGGATAAAAGGGAAGAGAATGTACCTGATGCCTCAAATAGATGTGGCTACTACTTCCGCATCTCACTCTTGATCTCCCATGTAGCTTCATCGATCAGACGATGCCTCCATTGTACCTTAACTACTGGAATCTCCCTGGACCTCAACTTTCTCACATCCTTATCCAAAATTTTCACCGGCTCCTCAATAAAGGATAGATCCTCATCTAGCAGCACTAAATCCTCACGAATGACATGAGACTCGTCGGGAATATACCACCACAAGATAGAAACATGGAATACCAAATAAACAGCTGAAAGCATAAGAGGTAAGGCCAACATATAGGCAACATCACCAACTCTCTCCAAAATCTCATATAGCCTAATATACCTAGGACTAAGCTTGCCAAGCCTACTGAATATCATCACACCACATAAAGGAGATTTCCACATAAGCACTTTATCACCAGCCCCAAACTCTAAGGAACGAAGCCTACGATTAGCGTAGCTCTTTTGCCTACTTTGTGTTGCCCTCAACCTATCCTGAATCAACCAAACCTGATCAAGTGAATCATGCAATAAGTCTGTAAACCGGACTTTATCCTTAAAACCATCAAACCAACCAATAGGTGATCTACATAGCCTACCATGCAATGCCTCAAATGGTTCCATCTCGATGATAGAGTGATAGCTATATTATAAAAGAACTCAGGCAATGGTAGGTGCTGGTCCTAAGAACCACCAAGGTCAATCACACAATCCCTTAACATTTCCTCAAACACCTGAATAGTCCACTTGAATTGACCATCGGTCTGCGGATGAAATGTGGTGCTCAAATGCACCTTGGACCCCAAGTTTCACTTAATAGACCTACAAAAATACGAAGTGAACTGGGTGCCTCAGTCAGAAATGATAGACACAGGAACAACATGAAATCTAACCACCTCACAAAGGTAGAGTTGATCCAGACGCTCAACATTATAAGAGGAATAAGTAGGAATAAAGTGCGCTGACTTGGTCAGCCTATCAACAATGCCTCAAACCATATTGAAACCTCTACTAGTCCGCGATAGCCTAGAAACAAAGACCATAGCACTCACTCTCACTTTCAAGCCGGAATATGGAGTCTTTACATCAAACCACTGGTCTGTGATGCTCATACTTAACCTGTTGATAGTTTAAAAGCTTAGAAACATACTTTGAAATATCCCTCTTCATCCTACTCCACCAATACAACTGTCCAAGATCCCGATGCATCTTGGCTGCATCGAGATGAATAGAATATCTGGAGTTGTGAGCCTCACGCATGATCAACTGTACTAAATCACTAATATAAGGTACATAAATACGACCATCAAACCGAAGCGCACCATATGAATCAATAGAAAGCATGTCAGCTTCTCCAGCTAATACCAGGCCACGAAGAGCAACCAAAGACTTATCCTCGAATTGGCATAGTTGAATCTAATCTATCAAGGAAGATTTGGCCTCAGCGCATGCCAATACACGCTTGGGGTCTAAAGGATCAAGTCTATCCAATCGATTAGCCAACGACTGAACTTCCACTGCCTGTGGCCTCTCAGAAACTAACAAGGCTTCTAAGCTACCTAGACTGACCGCATTCTGGCTCAGGGCATCTGCCACTACGTTTGCCTTTGTTGGGTTATAGAGAATAGAAATATCATAGTCCTTCAGTAGTTCGATCCATCTTTGGTGTCTAGAATTTAACTACCTCTGAATCATAATGTACTGAATACTATGACAGTCAGTAAATATCTTACACTAGACCTCATAGAGATAATGTCTCCAAATCTTAAGCACAAACACTATCGCCACCAACTCTAAGTCATGAGTAAGGTAGTTATGCTCATGCACCTTCAGTTGCCTTGAAGCATATGTGATAACTCAGCCCTGCTGCATTAGAACATAACAAAAACCAACACCAGAGGCATCACAATACACACAAAAACCTTAACTCTCTACTAGCAAGGTCAAAACTAGCGCTAAAATCAATAAGTCTTAAAAAGTTCAACTCACACTCATCCGACCACCGAAACACAACATCCTTCCTAGTCAGTCTAGTCAGAGGTTCTGCAATCGAAGAGAATCCCTCGATAAAACACCGATAGTGTACAACCAAAACCATGAATCTATAAATCTTCAAAATAGAAGTCGGTCTTGGCCAATCATGTACCACTTAAATCTTTTCTGGCCAACTTTAATCCCAGCTTTGGACACTATATGTCCCAAGAATGCAACGGACTCTAACAAAAACTCACACTTTGAGAACTTGGCATAAATCTTGTGTTCTCTCAGTGTTTGCAAAATCAACCTCAAGTATTACTCATGACCGGACTTGCTTTGCGAGTAAACCAAGATATCATCAACAAAAACAATCATGAACAAGTAAAAGCAGGCTTAATCACCCTATACATCAAATCCATAAAGGTTGCAGAAGCATTGGTCAACCCAAAAGACATAACTAGAAACTCATAATGACAATAACAGGTTCTGAAAGCTGTCTTACGAATATCCTCTGTCCGAATCTGCAACTAATGGTAACCAAAAATCAAATCAATTGTATAGAATACTGCTGCTCCCTGAAGCTGATCAAGCAAGTCATCAATTCTCGGCATAGGATATTTGTTTTTATAGTAAATTTATTAGCTACTGATAATCAATACACATTCTTATTGTACCATCCTTCTTCCTTACAAATAGAACTCGTTCACTCTAAGGTGAAACACTAGAATGGACAAAACCTTTATCTAGAAAATCATGAAGATGAACCTTCAGCTCCCTTAACTCAGCAGAAGCCATATGATATGGAGTAATAGTAATGGTCATAGTGCTCAGCTCTATGTCAAAAGCAAAATCAACATCCCACTCTGGTGGTAGGCCAGGTAGGTCGATCGGGAATACATCTAGGAACTCATAAATAATAGGAACAGACTCAGGAGTAGAAGTTTCGGCCTGAATATCACTAATATATGCTAAGTATGCCAAAAACCCTTTCCCTACTAACCTCCTTGCCTGTAGGTAAGAAATAAAGTCTATCGGTGCATGGTTACTAGAACCCTGCCACACAACTAGAGATTAACCTGGTACTACTAGGGTGACAACCTTGACATAACAATCCAAAATCACATAATGACGAGACAACCAATACATACCCAGAATAATATCAAATTCCACCATATCTAGCAATATTAAGTAAGCCCATGTATCTAATACGCCAACCAAAATCAAACATGATCGGATCACCCAATTCACTACTAAAGAATTACCTACAAGGGTAGCAACATGCATACTTATGGACATCACATCACTAGGAAACCCTAAACTGGGTGCAAAATAAGATGACATATATGAACAAGTAGACCCATGGTCAAATAATGCTAACGCGGGTATAAAACACACAAAAATCAAACCTGTAAGCATAGCATCCGAGGCCACAGCCTCAAGTCGAGTAGGAATGGCATATAATTGGAGATTGACACCATGATAACCACCACTGTGACCACCTCCCTTACCATACTAGCCACCACCTCTATAACCACCCTGTGCCGTACCTTAAGCCGACCGAGGCACTGATCTCAATAGTTGTGCAACCTGAGGAGTAGGATGAATAGTGAACTTCTATGGACAATCTCCAAATGGCCCACAAGACCACACTCATAATTTTGCCAAGATGACCCACTCTATTCTGATCCTCTACCACAACCCATCTGACCACCCTGATGCGACGAACCGGCCCCACATGAATACTGAGTAAGAGATGGAGATGAAACTTGTAATGATGCTTGCACCGGCCTGCTAGACTGGCCCTATGACTGATAAAACTAACTGTGGACCCCAGAACAAGACCCACTATAACCTCCCTGAAACCTTGGTCTCTTCTCATTATGCTGAAGCAAGTCACGACGATACAACACTACAAATTCACGAATCTTACTCCAAATGACATCAAATAATCTAAAAGTTATACCAAAGTATTCTATATATTAATACAAGTCTAATGGTATAATTTTTTCTAAATTCCAGATTGGGCCAAAAATCAAGCCTAAAATGGGCTTACAGGGCCCACTCTTCAGAATGGAAATTAAACATCTCCAAGGGGTTCCCAACGTCATTAGGAACCTGTGCTTCAAAATTAAGAACAATTCAAGTGCGGGAATGTCTTCATAACATCCCGAACAAATTAAACCTTAACAGGGTTAAAGATGCGATTTTAGGAAATTAAATATTGGAATTTCGATATATTAATGATACTAGACGTCAAATATACTCAGGGAATATATAATTACGCAATAATATAGGAATTATGCATGATGTTATCAATCTCATCAATTGGGTTTCATTAATGGAAGGAACCAAGAAAAATAAGAGTGAAAAACGAAGAAGACTTACCCAAAATGCAAAGGAATCGAAGAACAATGTTGGGGGAATTCTCCTTTGCCTTGGAATGATGTTTGGAGTAGTTTTTCACCCTGGAACTGAAGAAATTGTAAGGTTTCTATGGAAATAAAACATTGGGGGTCATGCAGGGGTTTTATATAACTGCAGGTATTTTACTCATCGTGCTCGTATGACTTTACTACGCGATTGTGTAGAGTATTAGGAAACAAGGTATTGAAATCACACCTGTGACAATAAAGCCACCCCAGCGAACCTTGCCCTAGTGACCAAGGGCCTCCCCAGCAAGAATCTCCCCTGTGCCCAAATTGTCGCCCCAACGGAAATTACAGTGAATTTAAGTAACTGCAGCCCCTTTACTTCTTCCGTTTAGAAAACCCAAAACATGATTTTTATCTCAAATTCCAAAGCATTAACCTATGGAAAATCCTTCCAATATTTAAGATAACGTTCCCAAATGATTCTTCGCACCATCCCCACTTTCGGTAAGTCCTTCTTCTTCTTTTAATTGATAAATTCTTAGATTCTTCCATTGATAAACCCCAATTGTTGAAATTGATAAAATCATTCCATAATCCGTATATTTTTGAGTCATTCTTTGTTAGTTGAGTGTATATTTCTTCTAGAATCAATCATACATCAAAATTCCAACGTTAAACCCATAAAGATTGAATCTTTGACCCCGTTAGGGTTAAATCTGTTCGGGCTATTTTGAAGCCCTTCCCGCACTTGAATTGTGCTAAATTTTGGAGCACAGGTTCCTAATGGCGTTGGGGACCCCGTAGTGAAGTTTATTTTCAGTTTTGGTGAACGGGCCCCATAAGCCCGTTTTAGGCCCAATTTTGGGCCCATTCAAGAACTTAGCATAAAATATACCGTTAGACTCGTATAAATATATGAAATACTTTAACATAAGTTTTAAATAATTCAGAAATCATTTACATCATTCAAAGTAAGATTCATGAACTTGCCGCGCTTTATCATCCGACGATAGGTACGCTCTGTGGGGGTATCTCTGGGCTTATAGCTCTAATAATTATACTAAATAGCATCCATGGGTTGGGTAGCTAGGTGGAAATAGTGATCCTATACCGTTATTTCCTCCGTCCCATGTTGATATTTATATTTTAGCATCCGATTAATATGGTGTCATGACCTAGAAATTGACTAGAAATACATGTTTAGGGCATAAGGTGTTACTATTACATAATCATATATGTTTATATACTTGTTGATCTGTTGTGCATTTACGACACAAGAGGTTGGTCCTATGGTTCCGATGAGCGTGTATTGGGGTTGGGTCAATATCACCACCTGATTATTGAGCCATGATGGCTAGAGGATGACTTGATAACAATGATGAATAATGGCATAAAGAACTAAATGGTAATATTCTAATAATAATATAAGTAAATGATCTTTTACTTTTTTAGACTCAGCATTGTATCGGGCACCCAGTAATATTATTTTCACTATTTTAGTCCAGGATTCACACCCTGGCACCAGGAAATATCATTTGATTAATAAATCCCGGGAATTGAGACGAACTCCGTTTGACAGTGACTGCAGCCACTGGAACTTGAGTACATCTCCATAAGGCAGTGAGTATAGATTTTTGATACACATGGTACTACAGATTATGGAAAATTGAGGATACCCAATCTATTGATACTATTGGTGATATTATGATATAAGAGCATTGTACGCCCTGACTTATCGAAGAAGGCTTGATGAGACTATTGATATTCGACACGAGATGCTAGACTACTGAGACCCTTGAGGTTCTGAGATTTGGAATGTGAGGTTATGATGACGTTCGAGATCATACGTGACATACCTCCATGGATCTTTAATCTGGTTTGCGGCTAACACTAAGAAGGAGGTATATTGCATCGGGGAGATATACCGAGAATATTTAGGTTAGCCTTCCTTAGGTTCTGTCGTCTGGGCCTACGGGCACTGAAAGAGATATGTAAGCAGGAGTGGTTACTTTATGTGCTTATTTACTTTTTTGCACTTATTTTCTTCAGTGTACCCTTAAGTCATTACGGGGGGCCTACGGTTGAGCATGTTTCTGTGTACGCTGTGCTTCTTTCTGGGGGGACTTGTCAGCGTTTATTTTCATTACTTTATCATAATTATTACTATTAAATTATTATTATTAGTTAATTAATACTTCATTCTATGTGGGATTTCATTGCCTTAACCTATTGTCTAGTCCTTCATATTTTACTTGAGGTTACCTGTATACCGTCTATATTCTTCTCCTATCTTCTTTGTTTCCTGATTTATTGAATTATTGTTCATATATATTATTGCAAGGATTCCCGGGTATGTTATCTTCAATTCCTTGGATCCTGTTATGTGATTAGCTAGCAATACATGTCTATTTGTTACTTGATTCCTATTTGAGCAGCTAGCTTCCCTTGTTGTACTATTTGCTTTCGTGGCCCCTTTATTGCATTGTGTTATTTACTGATTTTATTATTGTTATGTGCCTAGTAGGCCCTCGAAGCCTACTGTAATGACCCTCATGGTCATTTATGATAAATACGCGACGTCTTGCATCTTAGAGCATTTCAGTAGTTGCCCCAAGT
>JBDJHY010283266.1:0-10172 GCA_039654485.1 Withania somnifera
GAGATGAACATAATAGAATTACCAAGAAAGCAACTAACGGTTTGTACAAACCAAAGTGACTTGAGGCAGCTACAGGAAAGCTCTAAACACCGAATTTGTATAGAGACACAGTAATGTCCTGGGAAGGTCATTACAACATCGACCACTAAAAGGGCTTTCTTCTTTGAAAGTCAAGGAATATATAATACATGAATGCTCAAACAAGTGAGGGTTCATCGGCCTCGCGCATCCCTTCCCATGCCTCAGGTAGCCAACCCAACTGGACAACGTGTCCAAAGATCCTTTACCGCTAGTGTCCCCCTGAACTACAATCACCAGTAAACTCCAACCGTAGGGCTACTAAAAACACTACTACTGCCAAAACTAAACCAGCTAAACCAAGACTCTTTACAACAAAAAAGCAAACCCGACCTGCACCACCATTGAAAAACCATAAGATAATTCCAAAGACTGCGAGCTCTAAGGGCACAGTCAACTAACAATACATCGAACTTAAGGATCCCAAAGCAACTTATACCAACTGACTAACTATAGTTAGCACCACTAATAGTACCAGCCCTACTCACAACCCAAAGGCTGAGAACAGAAAATTAACTGAACCTCAAGTGTCGAAACTAGTAACCAATCTAAAAATCAACTGGAACTAACCAGAAAAGGACACCTAAAACACCAAGGAGCGAGAACCCCAAAGAACTCTACTACCTCATCCACATACTATTAACAACCTCCGGTCACACTATAACCTTAACTTTCATCGTCTCAATACCGATAAAATCCTATAGACAAAGATGACACGCTACTCGAAAACTATGTATCCAAGCTAATGGCCACCACAAAACTAGGAAGAAAAATGAACCCCAACTGCTCATAACTTCCTGAAACCAAGTGTCACAACTTAAGAACCTGAGGGACTCCTGACTCCTATATAGGGAAAAACCATAAGATGAATTACAAGTCTGATATAAATCAACTGCTAAACCCAACAGATGACACCTTAGCAAAAACCAAACCAATAACTATCCACAAGGGGCCAAAGCCTGCACGGCCATATTAACCAGCTGAAAATGAAGGTGCACTATACCACCCAAGGGAGGAATTCTTTGGAACGTCAGTACCTCAATCCACCACTAAAAAAGAACTGCCAACTACTGGGGTTGCTCAGACCCACGAATACAGGAATAGATGCCTCATAGATCATAGATGAGGGTACCCAAGAAGAAAGGACTGAAGCATCATTTAGGCGAACATGGGTGATGGAAAAAATAGGTCATTGGCACCCAATCCAGAACTAAGGGAAATCAAACAGATGGAATGATACATTCACCTTACAAAGGATATCTACACTGGTTCCTGAGGATTCAGTGATAGAAATAAGGATAAAGTGGGCTACAAGATAGAGCTATAGAACAACTCGCAATCAAAAAAGGTCACCACAAGGCAACAAGGCACCTATCCTCTAGAATAGGGAAAACATAAAACATGCAAAGCTAAGGAAAATTTTTGAGGACATGTATGCAAGACAAACCCCAACCAATGAGTGCCTAAAGGTCCTTGCCACTATATCGGGGGGACATCGGGCACAGTTAAAGTAAAGTTTTGGTATAATATTCCAAAACCAAAAGAGGGCAGGGTAACTTTCCCATGCCCAGCACATCACAGGCTAAACTAGCAAATTAACCCAAAACCTCCACTAGGATCCACCACTAAAAAACATTTCCCCTCCAACACAGGGAACTATAAGAACAAAATCAACCACTCAGGGTAAAAATGAGACAAGAGTGCATAAATATCAGCTAAGGTACAACAAGGCCAAACTAGACAAAAAAACTCAATCTATATATCAATAAAACAACAATATAACAAGGAATCACAGGCACCCTATAGGCTAAAGTACAAGGCCAACTCATCAAATAAGAGTAACTTAGGTCAGGACAACCATGGACGAAAAGTAAGTCCCAACACTAAACCCGTGACACAGCATAAATAAGGATAAAACCACTCAATCAAGTATAAACAATCTAAGAGGGGAAAGAAACTAGAATAACAGCCAAGCCAACATAAGACAACTAAGTAGGGAAAAACTTGAATCATATCACAAATAGAGTTCGAAGATAGCTCACCCAAAATACCTTGCATCACATCACAAATCGGAGGATGAGAAATCGTTAAGAGAACCTACTGACTGACCAGACTAAGCCATCTATAATGGGGGCAATCCTTGGGAAAATAACCTAACCTTCCATAAGTGAGTCACCCGTTTGCAGGTTGTCACCTATACCCTATTGGAAGGCTTATGTTGGGCTACAACCACTACTGACAGAATAGCCTTCCGCCGAGGGCACTCTCTAAAATAATATCCCACAACCTTACACTCAAAACAACCTTGAGGGGCCCTACCCCAGCTAGAACCCCTAGATAAACTATCCTGACCACCTCAGTCACGAGATCCTGAAGACAATCCCTTGGGATAACTACCCTGGCTGCACTGTCCTCTGTCAGTCGGCTGAAGTAAAGTTTGAATAGGACAACCTAGCTAACCGTAATGGGTCCATTACTGATATTTTTGGGAGCCCTGTCTACCATGCCCTTTGTTTATGATCTAATTACTACTAAAACCACCCAGAAAACTCAAAGGTAGCCGATATAAGCCTTAACTGAATCCTGACTGCTCAATTAAGTTGTTGTGATAAAAGGACCTTGAGAAGGGGGAAATCCATAGCTCCTTGCTCAAACTCTCAATAAATAAATTTAACTTCTGATGTTCTTACTCCTCCATCCTCTACATGAAACATCACAAACCCTCAACGGCTAGTGGATCCCCTGATCATCAACCCCATAAAACTCATAGTATCTCTTTCCAAGGCTCTCAACTGATAAAAATCTGCCCAAGGGTGTGTCCCGTCTCTACCAGCTACTCTTCCTCCATGCAGATTAGCAAATCCAACCATTTGAAGAAACCTAGCACCCTACTATACCTGGTGAAATAAGGAGGAGGCTATGTCTAACTGTCCTTTTGAATTTTTCCACATAGATATAGATAGTCAAAGACCTCTATTGGAATCCCCCAAACTCATCCCCATCAGATACACCCCATGAAGCACCTGCTAGTACCTCTGTCTAAACCTTGGGCCTCCATAAAATTGGTGTGACAATAACTCTTATTGGAGCCTGGGTGACTCTCAAACTCTGTGAATGATGATGTGGTCTTACTGTGCTCGATCCTGACTTTAGAACTCTAGAAATATGAGCGGAACCTCATTGGTTCCCACCAAGGGGATCTTTCTAGTCATCTAAAAAGTTTTAAGTCGAATGAGCTTTGTATGGAAGCTAATAAAAATACAATACATCCAAGAAACCAAAAAGTGAGGATCTTTCATAAAGAGTGCCCTGTAGCCTCCTTAAGATAGGATATGGACGTCTAAGTACTGATCCACGAGACTCTACTAGAAACTTGCTCCTACAGCCCGACATACTGGTGAACCTAGATCTATGATACCACTCTATCAAACCCAAAAATCGAGTTTTGATGGTGTCTACAACAAACTTATAAATAATCCTAACCCTAGCCTAGGTCATTAAGCGATGGTGTAGTACTAAGTACCAAAAGATAAGAGATGAAGCGAAGAAGCAGAAAAAGGATAAAGCAGTACATAACAAAAAGTAAACCCCCAGAACCTGGTATCAAGGCTATTGAGCATTTATATACAAAATAGTACAAAGTACAACGCCAACTGGGTAAAAACTACAAAACAACTATTTTAAATTCAAACTAGGACAACTCTGATGAAAAAAGGAGAATAGTTCAGCAAGAACGCTAATTGCTCACTGTATCTCCTAAAACAACTCCAAACTACTTCACACGATCATGTTCGCACTACTGACTCGTATTAAGATTTGCATCACAAAAAGATACAAAAGTGTAGCGTGAGTACCAAAATAATGAGTACCCAATAGGTATCATAGGCCGACTAGGAAAAAGCGAGCATACGTAAGGTAAAGTGCTTTAAGAGCAAATAAGTCGACATCATACAAGTGAACCTAACTCAGAAGAAAACTATGAGAAACACGACACATACTTGGAGCTCCAATGTAACCACCTCAATGTAGGACCACAAAAGGGGAATACAAGAGAAGTAATGAAGTAACCCATCCGCAAGTGCCCACCAAGGGGATCTTTCTAGTCATCTGAAAAGTTTGAAATCGAATGAGATTGTAAGGAAGCTAATAAAAATACAGCACATCCAAGAAACCAAAAAGTGAGGACTTTCATAAAGAGTGTCCTGCAGCCTCCTTAAGGTAGGATATGGACGTCTAAGTACTAATCCACGAGACTCTACCAGAAACTTGCTCCTACAGCCCAAGACACTGGTGAACCTAGATCTACGATACCACTCTATCACGACCTAAAAATCAGGTTTTGATGGTGTCTACAACTACCTTGTAGACAATCCTAACCCTATCCTAGATCATTAAGAGATGGTCCAGTACTAAGTACCAAAAACGAAGAAATGAAGCAAAAAAGCAGAAGAAGGATAAAGCAGTACAAAAAAAAGAGTAAACTCCCAGGACTTGGTATCGTGGCTATTGAGCATTTATATACAAAATAGTACAAAGTACAACACACAAATGGGAAAAAACTACAAAACAACTATTTTAAATTCAAACTAGGACAACTCCGATGAAAAAAGGAGAATAGTTCTGCAAGAACACTAATTGCTCACTGTATCTCCTAAAACAACTCCAAACTACTTCACACGATCATGTTCGCACTGCTGACTCATATTAAGAGTTGCATCACAAAAAGATACAGAAGTGTAGCGTGAGTATCAAAATAATGAGCACCCAATAGGTATCATAGGCCGACTGGGAAAAAGCGAGCATAAGTAAGGTAAAGTGCTTTAAGAGAAAATAAGTCGACATCATGCAAGTGAACCTAACTCAGAAGAAAATTCTGAGCAACACGACACATACTTGGAGCTCCAATGTAACCACCTCAATGTAGGACCACAAAAGGGGAATACAAGAGAAGTACGAAGTAACCCATCCGCAAGTAAATCACGAAAAGTAACAAATAACCTCAGGAAAATAGCAATAACATAGATAGAAAAAATAATGTCAGCATATAAGTAACCAAAAAAGACTCAACCCATAATCCCTAAGAGTACAGACAAGCACGAAAAATACAATACAAAGGAGTGTTGTGAAAACTAAGCAAGTACCTGAAACACCCTCCCGGGCTCTTAGTCATGGCAACAAGGACCCACAGTAGACCTATCTATATACTACTACTCCCCTTGTATAACCCTCCCCCAGGCTGCGCAACATGCTCAAGGCATAGCGACCTAGGCCCGAAGGCCCATGGAGGGATTCGATCCCACTTACAAAATGCTCGTAAAAAGCTATCTAGAGCATAATTATCAGGGCATAAATGCCAAAACCTCGGCTCATCCCGTAAATTGTATCTCAGTGACAAATATTAGTCCATTCATGTAGGAAAAATACAAAGTCATTGTAAAAAATTGATTTTCATTGTATAGCCAGTATCCAAAAAACATAGTGGTAGTGAGAAAATAAAATCAAATGTTGTGAGAAAGTAGCTTTATATTGCTCATGAGCGTAATTATGGAAGGTATAAATATAATGTATAGGAAATCAATTTTCTATTATTATTCTACCAAAATCTAAGCTACCTTTTAAAAAACCAAACATATACATACTAAATACCCAGTCTGAAGAAGAAAGTTGTAGCCTACCTAGCACTGAAGACAATCTCAGGAAACGCAAGAATGTTGAAAAGCCATGAACCATCTTAGAATCGCACAAAATATTAAAACATAATTCACATGTCAATACTAGTAAAATAAGACTCATATTGTTATGAAAAAAGCTCGGGTTAAATTTTGAGCTAAAAATGGGCATCTGGGTCCCGCAGTCTGAAAAATAAAAAAATAAAAATACCGACACATAAAAAATAATTTCAGGAATGCGTGGTTCATATTTGGGCTTAATTCGGTAAGAAATGAATAAGATGTTTTCCAGGATGAGCTAACTATCAATAAATTAGGTTACTCACATTCCAAATCATGGAGGAAATTTAATGATACACAACATAAAGGATTATATAAATAATATTTTAATGTTTTCCAATTTTGAAAAATGTAAGTATGGAAATAGACATATCAAAAATGGAATGTTTCCAAGGATATATTTATACATAGATAACACTTCATTTGGTGGTTGTCACCACTTAGAAAAGCATTATATCACCTATCTCCTTTTGCTTCCACCTATCCTTCACGTGGCACAAGCATTGTTTTTTTACATTATTAATAGACTCGGATATTGTATAGACTCGTCATAAAATATTCATAATATTTTTAATATACCAAAATTAGAAGAAGATTATTTCTAATAAAACCCACCACTTGAAATAATAATTCTTTAGTATCATTAGTCCCGCTAATTCTGTTAAAATATTAATTATTACTAACCTTTTGTAAAATAAATAATTATGGGACTTATAGTATTTGAAAAAAAAAGATCTTTCATAATTATTGGAAATGGTTTTAGGAAACACTAAAATATATAATTTATTTTATTAAATAAAAGACACAATTATTATTTAAAATAAAATAATTTAATCTAGTGGTCAACACCACAACTAAAAGTCCTAGGATTCGAACCAAGAATCCCTCTAGACTAAAGTCCGTGTTCCAGAGCTAAACGAACTATTGGAATTAGATTTAGATCGCATTTTCAAGGAATTTATTCTCGGTTTAACCAATTCCAAAGTTAAACTTCAAAACGGGTAAATAGAGGTTAACACAATAGAACTGTCAAGGAACCAACTAATGGTCCTTACAAGCCATAGGTGACTTGGGAAAGCTACAGTAAAACTCTGAATACAGAATCTGCATAGAGGCACAGTAATGGACTAGGAGGTTCATTACAGGTATTGGAATGCCTCTATAGATATACAACTAAAAACATAATAAAAAGCTTGAAAATAACACTGAAATGGGCAAAGGTAAGGATCTTTTATAAATTGAGGAAAAATACTGGACCCAATTTATTAAAAAGCTGAAAAAACTATATATGTCTAACAAGCCTCTACTAATAAAAATGAGTTATTGGGACAAGCTCCCAGCTAACTTCAAATAATTGAAACTAAAAGCTTGACATAAACTAATTAATCTAGAACAGTCAAGAAATACCTAGATGATAAGGACTTACCAAGCTGTCTGAAACACCTGCCAGACTACCTTGCTACGAGACTAAAAATGTGCGCTCGAATCTACATCATAAATAAGATGCAACGCAAAGAAAAGCATATGTCCAATATGCTTGAATATACTGAGTATGCCATGCATGCATAAATCATGGTGATGCTTAAAACATTATTAAACTGAATTTAAATGTGACATCACAGTTGCAATAAGTATCTCAAAAACTGTAGTGCAATGACCCAAGTAAATAATAATGAGTTGAAAGAAAAATTTATAGTTATAAGTTATAAATTTACATAACTAGTCTGAAACTATTGGGTCAAGTACAAGTACGTAACTAGTAAATTGACGCAAATATATAATCATAAGATTAAAGAAAAATGTATAGTTGTAAGTCATTAGTTTACATAACTAGTCTGAAATTGTTGGATCAAGTGCACATACCACAATTTAAGTCATTTACTAAGGAAAGTATGGAAAAATCATGAAACTATGCATCTGTTGGATTTTCTCACAACTGACATATCTATGTGAGCAGACATAGACTCTAACGTACAACCTCAGTTGAGAGGATGTATTATACCTTTCAAAGGATATGAAACCTAGCTAGTGTCGACATACTAACTGAGTCTGTGGGGTGAAGTTTCCCCTCTCAACTGGCAAGGACACTTACACTATGATGGAAACATAGCTATGGGACATTAATTGTAACCCTTATCCTCAGTGCTAAATAATTCTTCCAAAATTATAATACTATTTTTTCATAATAACTGAACTGTAAAGCGTGACACTAGTTAAAAATAGTATTTTACTTAGTTTCTGATATAGCAATCTAGCCAAGCTAGCGTTTTACTGAATTCTAAGATTCGAGAACCAAATTATGTTGTGATAAGGTTAAATCATGCTAAGGCAATATCCATGATGTCAAAATATAATTAAGGCTATGAAATCATTCGTAGTTATTCCTAATAAGAAAAAAGATTATGTACATCATGCTAGGAAAGAAATTAAGTAGAACAATCATTGTTGAGTATAAACCCTATCTCATGAAGATCTTAAAAGACAAATTTAAAGCTGAGAATTTTGGACTTGAGAGTTAAAAGAATCCCTCATCAAAAATCAACATACCTTGATAAAAGTCCTAGTTTGATAAAATTCAAATATCTTAATTGTTCCAACAGCATTTGCGAAAAGCCCTAGTTTGAAGTTGAATTACCAAGATTTGAGTTCTTAATTAAATCTTGATTTAATTTCATGAGAACCCTAAGTTATGATGTAGAATCTTGTTAGAAATTCATAATTGGATGTTAGAATTGCAAGGAAGGGAATTAACTTGGAAATAAAAAGAGGGTAGAAAACTAGTCTAGGGTTGGAATGAATGAGAAAAGAACCAAAATTCTAGAAAAAAAGACTTAAGTGAAAGGAAACTACTCATTTTATTATATCGATCACCACACTGCTACAGCGGCACCACTGTGGCGGTCTAGGGCCCAATACAATGGACCTTATCTATTTTCTACCTCGATAGTAGAATCACAATATCTATAATGGTCTTGCTACAATAGTGAAATTGACCGTTGTCGTAGTCATTATGGAAAACACTAGTCTATATATTGGATCTACCTCCACCTCACAATACAAATCCAAACTTGGGACATCACAAGTTAATCCCAATATGGTAAACCTATATCAATAGTTTTAGGAATTCATTTTCCATTCCGAAACTTTTTATGGGGAGCTATATCGCTTAACCATCCTCAAGTGAACATTACACAACAATACATTCACAACATGAATCACAATCACCATTCAAACCTACAACACCGAATATTTATCTAGAACTGTCCCACTATGGGATTTATTAATTTTTCGACTAGGGGAATTTAGCAGGGTATTATGTCGTAAGTACTAAGAGGTTCGTGGTTAATTATCAAGGACGTTTCATAAACAAGGATAAAATATCAGTTTACATATTTCAGAAGGTTGAGGATGTTCTATTCAATGAGGTTAAGCAAATCACAGGCTTTTCAAAAGGCTAGTTTTCCTTTAAATAACTGGTTATCCGATATTCCACACTAGAATGGAGAAGGAGTACTACAATTATTTAATCAAGAAGGTAAAGGATAAATTGCAAAAATGTAGGAGAAAATTTCTATCTTATGAAGAAAAATCGGCTCTTATCGAGAGTATATGGCAATGTATCTCAATATTTTCTATTAGATGTTACCAACAAAATACATAATAAACAGAATTCATAATGATTTTTCTAGATTATTTTGGAGAAATACTGAAGAACTCAAAAGCAAACATTGGGTTTCATGATAAAAAATATGTACACCAAAGAAAGAAGGTTGCTTGAATTTTAGAACCCCATATGACATCTCTAAAGCGATATTTGCTAAATTACAGTCAAGATTCGGGACTAAATCAAAACTTTGATCTAACTTTATATGTGACGGATATTGTAATAAGCTTAAACCAATAGTGGTTCGGCGGAAGGGTGGATCTCATAAGTGGAAAGGGATGTTGGTGGATATAGAAGCTATAGATAACAAAATTTAGTGGGAAAATAGGAGCTTTGAAAATAACTCATCCAAAATTTCCAAGGGACAATAGTATAATAACTCGATATATCATTTTTGGCTATTATGTAAAATGACCTTTTTCCCCCTCCTCATAGTTGATTCATGGTATATTTGACTTCTTGTGTGATTGATTTTGAAATCAATGATTTTGGTTGAGTTTATTATTGGACCAAGGTTGGGTCAAGAGAATCGTCCTTCTATGTTTTGATTGATGACTAAACGTTAAGTTAAAGATTCGATGTTATTGAATCACTTCACATGCAAGCATTTCATTCCAGAAAGTAAAAGACTCAATTCGGACCTTTCCGAGTACTCAAAACAAGCAATTGTGAAGAAACAGGCATGGACTAGTCGACCAATT